>JBCJKE010460802.1:0-14073 GCA_039654525.1 Melibe bucephala | reverse complement strand
TGTTGTTTTTTGTTGTTGTTGTTGTTGTTGTTGTTGTTGTTGTTGTTGGGTTGTTTTTCGTTTTATTTTGTTTTCTTTTTTGTTTTTTGTTGTTTGTTGTTGTTGTTGTTTTGTTGTTGTTGTTGTTATTTTTTGTTGTTGTTTTTTGTTGTTGTTGTTTTTTTTTTTGTTTTTTTTTTTTGTGGGGTGGTGGGGGGTGGGGGGTGGGGGATTGGGTGGCGGGGGTTTCAAAAGCAGGCGAATCCGGACGGTACATTTTAGGTCTAAACCTGGATTTTATTCAGAAAACACTTTAACCATCTTAGGCATACATTCGATTATGGCAATACAAACGAAATATGAATTTTTAACCCGAGATCCACCTACTACCTTGTTGGTACTTTTTAACATTTGAAAGATCTTGCTCTTCTTTCAGGTCTTCAACCTCCTCTCCTTCCGCCAATTCAGGGAAAGCAACACACCTAAGCTTCTTCTGGTTATATATCCTGCATTGCACACCTTGAAGAGGGGGGGGGGGCTTCTTATCAACATACTGTTTTCCAATAGCCATTTAGCATTCATCCTTTATAGAATTTCATTGTTTGTCACAGCTTTGTTCCGTGACACTCTTTAAATGCTTCTTTAACACCACAATTCAAGCACATTGATTATGAATTTGAGTTGTTTTGTAATATTATATATCTAAACATTCATGCATTCTTGTATTTGTGACATTTAGACATAATTATTTACGAGGCGTTATTGTTGAAAGGTGAAAGGCCAAAGGTGAGAACAAGGATAATTGAAGAGCATACAGCGGAATGCAAATCTGTCAACATAGCTCACTATGATAATAAACAAAGGAGAAGATTGATTAAAACACGTGGTGTTTATATGTGCAACTAATGCTCCAAAGACTAAAAACAAAAAGTGCTTTAAAAGTTCTACCCTTTCAGTCAAAATGCTACAATCAAAATGTTCCCAATCCTGTTTCTAGATTTTCAGACTAATCTTGTTTCTAGACTTTCAGACTAATCTTTTTTCTAGACTTTCAGACTAATATTGTTTCTAGATTTCCAGACTAATCTTGTTTCTAGACTTTCAGACTAATCTTGTTTCTAGACTTTCAGACTAATCGTGTTTCTAGACTTTCAGACTAATCTTGTTTCTAGACTTTCAGACTAATCTTGTTTCTAGATTTTCAGACTAATCTTGTTTCTAGACTTTCAGACTAATATTGTTTCTAGACTTTCAGACTAATATTGGTTCTAGATTTTCAGACTAATCGTGTTTCTAGACTTTCAGACTAATCTTGTTTCTAGACTTTCAGACTAATCTTGTTTCTAGACTTTCAGACTAATATTGTTTCTAGACTTTCAGACTAATATTGTTTCTAGATTCTCAGACTAATATTGTTTCTAGACTTTCACACTAATGTTGTTTCCAGACTTTCAGATTAATTTTGTTTCTAGACTTTCAGATTAATATTATTTCTAGACTTTGAAATCAATCTTGTTTCTGCTCTTTTAAATCAATCTTGTTTCTACACTTTGAAACCAATCTTCTTTCTACACTTTGAAATCAATCTTGTTTCTACACTTTGAAATCAATGTGTTTCTGCTCTTTGAAATCAATCTTGTTTCTACACTTTGAAGTCAATCTTGTTTCTACACTTTGAAATCAATCTTGTTTCTGCTCTTTGAAACCAATCTTGTTTCTACACTTTGAAATCAATCTTGTTTCTACACTTTGAAATCAATCTTGTTTCTACACTTTGAAATCAATCTTATTTTTACACTTTGAAATAAATCTTGTTTTTACACTTTGAAATCAATCTTGTTTTTACACTTTGAAATCAATTTTGTTTCTACACTTTGAAATCAATCTTGTTTTTACACTTTGAAATCAATCTTGTTTCTACACTTTGAAATCAATCTTGTTTTTACACTTTGAAATCAATCTTGTTTTTACACTTTGAAATCAATCTTGTTTTTACACTTTGAAATCAATCTTGTTTCTGCACTTCGAAATCAATCTTGTCTCTGCTCTTTGAAATCAATCTTGTTTCTACACTTTGAAATCAATCTTGTTTCTACACTTTGAAATCAATTTTGTTTTTACACTTTGAAATCAATCTTGTTTTTACACTTTGAAATCAATCTTGTTTCTGCACTTCGAAATCAATCTTGTCTCTGCTCTTTGAAATCAATCTTGTTTCTACAATTTGAAATCAATCTTGTTTTTACACTTTGAAATCAATCTTGTTTTTACACTTTGAAATCAATTTTGTTTTTACACTTTGAAATCAATTTTGTTTCTACAATTTGAAATCAATCTTGTTTCTACAATTTGAAATCAATTTTGTTTCTACACTTTGAAATCAATCTTGTTTTTACACTTTGAAATCAATTTTGTTTCTACACTTTGATATCACTCTTGTTTTTACACTTTGAAATCAATCTTGTTTTTACACTTTGAAATCAATCTTGTTTTTACACTTTGAAGTCAATTTTGTTTCTACACTTTGATATCAATCTTGTTTCTACACTTTGAAATCAATCTTGTTTCTACACTTTGAAATCAATCTTGTTTCTACACTTTGAAATCATTTTTTTTCTACAATTTGAAATCAATCTTGTTTCTACAATTTGAAATCAATCTTGTTTCTACACTTTGAAATCAATCTTGTTTTCACACCTTGAAATCAATCTTGTTTCTACAATTTGAAATCAATCTTGTTTCTACACTTTGAAATCAATCTTGTTTCTACACTTTGAAATCAATTTTGTTTCTACAATTTGAAATCAATCGTGTTTCTACACTTTGAAATCAATCTTGTTTTTACACTTTGAAATCAATCTTGTTTCTACACTTTGAAATCAATCTTATTTTTACACTTTGAAATCAATCTTGTTTCTAGATTTTCAGACTAATATTGTTTCTAGACCTTGAGACCAATCTTGTTTCTACACTTTGAAATCTACCTTGTTTTTACACTTTGAAATCAATCTTTTTTCTACAATTTGAAATCAACCTTGTTTTTACAATTTGAAATCAATCTTGTTTCTACACTTTCAATTCAATCTTGTTTCTACACTTTGAAATCAATCTTGTTTACAAGCTTTGAAACAAATCTTCTTTCTATACTGGCCTATGCACAACGAGCCCACTCTGAGTTCTAGACTTAGTTAGTGTAAAGAGACCAATCTTGTTTCCATTTCAGGAAGGCGCTTCAACCGCGCTGGGTGTCCCTGTCTTTATGGGTGACATCACGACGATCACCGAGTTAACTGAAGACGAAATCGTAAAATTCAAGGTAAGACCTACATAGTCGTTTATAGCTGTCCTTCTGGCTACTTTACTGTTTCACTAAAACACCACGACTTATAATCCCTTTCCCTCCGTTACACATGCTACCGTTTAGTTATATCTTTTCTGGCGGGCTTCCTAACCTTCTGGAAGCTGACACTTCTAGCATGTTATATCATTTCTGGCGGGCTTCCTAACCTTCTGGGAGCTGACACTTCTAGCATGTGAAGTCATTTGCCCCTAGTCTACCGCGCACATGGAATAAATGGTCAAAACTTTCATATTATGTGTCGAACCCCCACCCTGCACTACAAAGAGAAGTAGTCACAATTGTCATAGGTGTCTCGAACCCCCACCCTGCACTACAAAGAGAAGTAGTCACAATTGTCATAGGTGTCTCGAACCCCCACCCTGGACTACAAAGAGAAGTAGTCACAATTGTCATAGGTGTCTCGAACCCCCACCCTGGACTACATAGAGAAGTAGTCACAATTGTCATAGGTGTCTCGAACCCCCACCCTGGACCACACAGAGAAAATGGTCAAAAATGTCATATTATGTGTCGAACCCACACCCTGGACTCCATAGCGAAAATGATCAACACTATCGTATGCCTCAAACTCCATTGCCTGACTACACATTTTCTCCAGCTAAAGTCACAACAAATAATTGAGAAACAAAAGCAAAATAAATGATATTATCATCATCGGCAGGTAGGCGTGGTCTCAGCCGTTGCGTTGATCTGCGGCGCTTTTCTCCTTGCCATGGGCTTGCTAAGACTTGGTTTCATCACCAACTACATGTCTCCGCCGTTCGTGAAGGGATTCACTACAGCTGCAGCTGTCCACATCGTCACTAGCCAGGTACTAAACTTGAGTTTGAATGCAGCATTATAAAGGTGACCATTCCCTGGTGGTGGCCCTTGTATCTCAGTAAAGTTTGAATACATCTTGTAAACCATTGAGTAAAAGTCAATTTGAATTCATTTCACATTCCACTGTACCACAATAACGATCGAATAAATCTTAGAATACACCGTTACCTTCCCATTAAAGTTTGAAGAATCTGTGTAAGCAAGCATTTTATCCAAATACAGTTTGGATTAGTCTTAAAGGACCGTGTACCCCAGCAAAGTTAAAATAGGCCTTGTAAACTATTATACCCAGATATGTTTCAATTAATCCCATAAACAATGTTCCATTAAAGTTTAAATAAATCTTGTTGACTTTTTTTACCCCAAATATGGGTCGATATGCCTTGTACCCCTGTAAAGCTTGTTAGTATATTTCCTTAATCGTTTTATCTTTGTCAAGTATAAATGAATTATGTGAACACCCTCATGTCCTGTTAAACTTTGAATATATATTTTGAACACATCTGTTGCCAGAAATGTTTGCTTGTAAATTTTGTTTCGTAAACCTTAAGTATGTGGATAAACCTCGCAAAACTTTGTGCCGGGAAAAGCGTTAAAAACCATGCAAATATCTGTACCCAATAAAGCTACAATAAATCATGAAAACATTTGTACCCTGAATTAAAATTATAATAAATATTGGAAAGCTCTCTATCCTAGAAAACTACAGTAAATCTCGTAAAACTCTGTACCATAAAAAACTATAATAAATATTGCAAAACTCTGTGCCCTAAAAAAAAAATATAAGAAGTCTTGCAAACTTTTTACCCAAAAAAAGTGATGAATAATATTGCAAAACGCTTTACCCTAAAAAGCTGTAATAAATATAGCAAAACTCTGTGTCCTAAAAAGCTCTGATAAATCTTGCAAACCTTTGCACCTAAAAAAAAAATCTATGATAAATTGTGCAAATCTTTGTACCCAAAAGAGCTATAATAAATCTTGCAACACTTTGTACCCAAAAAGAAAACGCAATAATAAATCTGGCAAAACTCTGTACCCTAAAAGCCATAAAAATCTTGCAGACCATTGCACACAAAAGCTGTAATAAATCTTGCATAACGTTCTACCCAAAAATAGCTATAATAAATTTCCCTCACCTTTGTACCCAAAGCTATAATGAATCTTGCAAATCTGTATACCTAAATAGCTATAATAATCTTGCAAAGTTCTTGCCTAAAAAGCTATAATGAATCTTGCAAAGTTCTGTACCTGAAAAGCTATAACGAATCTTGCAAAGTTCTTACCTAAAAAGCTATAACGAATCTTGCTAAGTTCTTACCTAAAAAGCTATAACGAATCTTGCAAGCTCTATACCTAAAAACTATGATGAATGTTGCAAAGATTGCTACCTAAAAACATATGGTAAATGTTGAAAAGTTTGTTGTTGTTTTTTTATCGAAAGCTCCGTACTTAAAAACTAGTATGAATGTTGCAAAGCTTTGGACCTAAAAGCTATGAAGAATGTTGCAAAGTTTTGAGCCTAAAACACTTGAGATGAATCTCGTACATCAGTTAAGTCTGAAAACTTCTTGTAGCTCATTGCAGCCACGCAATGGGTCTTTTTTATGATATCTCCCTTCACAGTTACCCAAGATGCTCAACATCAAAGTGCCGCCTCACACGGGGGCGGGGAAGATCGTCAAGACCTACATAGACATCTTCAAGAACATTGCTGACAGCAATCCGGCTGACGTCATAATATCGGTCATCAGCTGTGCATTCCTCCTGGGCATGACCATATTCGTCAACGAACGATACCGCCACAAGCTGAGGGTCCCGGTTCCTCTACAGCTGATCATCGTGGTGGTAGCCATTCTTGTCTCTCATTTCGCTGGGCTGGAGGACAAGTATGGAATAGCTGTTATTGGAGATGTTCCTTTAGGTCTGTTACTATGGCAACCTCTCTCATCACTTCATTTCTAGATGGGGGATCGAACTATTCAATGGCTTTGTATTTTGGATTAGTCAAAAGATAAATTTCCGGATAAGTAATCTGTATCTAGTGGTGCATCGATGCATTTCTGATATTGCTTCTTGCGAGAGGTAAAACTTTAGGAGAGCACTGCGATCACTTTTGAGCCTTGCGAGCAATGGCATGGGCATTTGCAGGAAAAAAGATGAGCAAGTATATAACCCTATGTAGGCAGAGTCGGGTAAAAAAGGCCTTCGTGGGGGTACATATAATTTAAATGTGATCGTGTCCAATAAGCGTATGTTGAAATTCCTTATAATACTTGTGGGATGTCAAGATAATATAAATATCCATCACTACAAGAGATGGAGAGCTATTTCCCTGGTGCACTTTAATGCTTCCCTCGTCTCATTGGAGGAATTGATTAGATTTAGCGCAAACAAATGTCCACTGGTCTTCATCCTACAGGTCTTCCTGCTCCTACCTTTCCGGACAAGGATGCGTGGGGTCATATCGCGGTCGATTCGTTCATCATGGCCATTCTCATCTTCACCCTGACTATCACTCTAGGAAAGCTGATGGCTGAACAGCACAACTACGCCATTGTCCCTGATCAGGAGCTTGTGGCTTACGGAATGTGTAATTTTATCGGGGCTTTCTTCCAGTGAGTATTGCAGTACAGAATGTGTAATTTCATCGGGGGTTTCTTCAAGTAAGTATTGGTGTACAGAATGTGTAATTTCATCGGGGGTTTCTTCAAGTAAGTATTGGTGTCTAGAATGTGCAATTTCATCGGGGGTTTCTTCCAGTAAGTATTGGTGTACAGAATGTGTAATTTCATCGGGGCTTTCTTCAAGTAAGTATTGGTGTACAGAATGTGTAATTTCATCGGGGGTTTCTTCCAGTGAGTATTGGTGTACAGAATGTGTAATTTCATCGGGGGTTTCTTCAAGTAAGTATTGGTGTATAGAATGTGCAATTTCATCAGGGCTTTCTTCAAGTGAGTATTGGTGTACAGAATGTGTAATTTCATCGGGGGTTTCTTCCAGTAAGTATTGGTGTACAGAATGTGTACTGTCATCGGGGCTTTCTTCCAGTGAGTATTGGTGTATGGAATGTATCATTTCATCGAGTTCTTCCAGTGAGTATTGGTGTATAGAATGTGTAATTTCATCGGGGCTTTCTTCCAGTGGGTATTGGTGTACAGAATGTGTAATTTCATCGGAGCTTTCTTCAAGTAAGTATTGGTGTACAGAATGTGTAATTTCATCGGGGGTTTCTTCCAGTGAGTATTGGTGTACAGAATGTGTAATTTCATCGGGGGTTTCTTCAAGTAAGTATTGGTGTATAGAATGTGCAATTTCATCAGGGCTTTCTTCAAGTGAGTATTGGTGTACAGAATGTGTAATTTCATCGGGGGTTTCTTCCAGTAAGTATTGGTGTACAGAATGTGTACTGTCATCGGGGCTTTCTTCCAGTGAGTATTGGTGTATGGAATGTATCATTTCATCGAGTTCTTCCAGTGAGTATTGGTGTATAGAATGTGTAATTTCATCGGGGCTTTCTTCCAGTGAGTATTGGTGTACAGAATGTGTAATTTCATCGGGGGTTTCTTCCAGTGGGTATTGGTGTACAGAATGTGTAATTTCATCGGGGGTTTCTTCCAGTAAGTATTGGTGTATAGAATGTGTGATTTCATCGGGGGTTTCTTCCAGTAAGTATTGGTGTATAGAATGTGTAATTTCATCGGGGGTTTCTTCAAGTAAGTATTGGTGTATAGAATGTGTAATTTCATCGGGGGTTTCTTCCAGTAAGTATTGGTGTAATAGAATGTGTAATTTCATCGGGGGTTTCTTCCAGTAAGTATTGGTGTATAGAATGTGTAATTTCATCGGGGGTTTCTTCCAGCAAGTATTGGTGTATAGAATGTGTAATTTCATCGGGGGTTTCTTCCAGTAAGTATTGGTGTATAGAATGTGTAATTTCATCGGGGCTTTCTTCAAGTAAGTATTGGTGTATAGAATGTGTAATTTCATCAGGGCTTTCTTCCAGTGAGTATTGGTGTATAGAATGTGTAATTTCATCGGGGGTTTCTTCCAGTAAGTATTGGTGTACAGAATGTGTAATTTCATCGGGGGTTTCTTCCAGTGAGTATTGGTGTATAGAATGTGTAATTTCATCGGGGCTTTTTTCCAGTAAGTATTGGTGTATGGAATGTATACTTTCATCAGGGCTTTCTTCAAGTGAGTATTGGTGTATGGAATGTATACTTTCATCAGGGCTTTCTTCAAGTGAGTATTGGTGTACAGAATGTGTACTTTCATCAGGGCTTTCTTCAAGTGAGTATTGGTGTATGGAATGTATACTTTCATCAGGGCTTTCTTCAAGTGAGTATTGGTATATGGAATGTATACTTTCATCAGGGCTTTCTTCAAGTGAGTATTGGTGTATGGAATGTATACTTTCATCAGGGCTTTCTTCAAGTGAGTATTGGTGTATGGAATGTATCATTTCATCGAGTTCTTCCAGTAAGTATTGTCGCACAGTAAAATGCTGAAACACTTTGTAATCCGATTCTAAAACATATGCTTGCGCATGTTTACCGGGCTATTATACGCCATGATTATAAGTCTTGCAACTTGCTTATCATCTTAATAAACTGGATCTATTGTAGCTATCGCATTGATGGCTTCCTTCTAAGAGAATAACATTGGTCTTTTTAGGTTTCCTTGCTTTCCAGTTTTAAGACAAGATAAGATAAGATAATGCTTTATTCATTCTTTGATCAGAAATTTGGTTACAGACGTGTATGTAAAAGATTATATATTATACATAGGCAGAAATATACATAGTAAATAAGTAAAAAATGCGAATTTTTTATAATATATAGTAACATTTTTGTATAGCCATGTACAGGTATTACATTACGTGAATAAGACAAAGCAACGAGAAATACGCCATGCATTATATTGGCGCTGGGAGTATCTAGTGGATGAGATTTGATTAAATGTAGATAATATGAGTGTAAAGATTTTCATATCAATTAATATTCTAATTGTAAAAATGAATTAAACTAATCAAATTATTTGGTGATATGTACATATTTAAGTTGATGTGACAGCGTAAGAATTAGGGGGAAAATATATATTATACCAATGCTTTGTATTGTATAAACGAATGCTAAAGGGTAAGAAGGATTTACAATGTCTCTCAGTCTTAGTTATTTGTGAAAGCAGGCTATGATTTCTTAATGATGTCGGTTTTATTCTTTTGAAGAGTGGGTGGGATTTTAACGCTTTTGTTGTAAATTACTTTGTTGATTACAGTCATGTATATTCTTTAATTCCATCATTTTGAAAAGAAGGCGGCCAGACTTCCAATAAATTATTAACATTTTGATTTCTTCACAAACGCGAGACCTAATACATCTATGCATTGCAATGGCTATCGTGGCATGTGTAAAATAATATGTGCAGATCTTTAAAAATGTAATATTCCTCATGATGAAGGCTGCTTTGAAATCAAGTTCAGATTTAAACTGTGCGACATCGTGTATCTTCTACCTCATGCATTGCAACCTTTTTTTTTCTACCAGGTGTATTTCCAACTGCATCGGACCGCCTCGCACCATGATCCTTAGCAACTCTGGGGCCAAGTCCATGCTGAACGCCATTGTCATTGTACTCATACTTTTGCTGACCTTGCTGGTAGCTGGGCAGCTCTTCTATTCTCTTCCAGTGGCGGTGTTGGCGGCCATGCTAAATGTGGCCGTCAAAGATCTTCTCCTCCAAGCCCAACAAGTCCCTGGCTTATGGCGCCTCAGCAAACCTGACTTCGTCATCTGGATAGTGACATTTTTCGCAAGCGTTTTTGGTGACCTTGACATTGGTATTGCTGCAGGATTGGTAACTTCCTTTCTGGTGGTTATCGTCAGGAACCAGGTTACGTCAGGATCTGTTGGTGTTCTGTCTAATAAAGAAGATCTGGTACTTTTCGGGAGGAACCGAAAGGACGCTAAGGAAAGCCAGCGGTTTAGAATATTTTACTTCCCATCTCAGTTGTTCTTCGCCAATGCAGAAAGATTTTCAAAACAGCTTTTCTCAAAAGCCCTCGATCCAATGACAATGGATTTTGTGTTGCACGTTGATGGAAAGACAAACGAATCTGACCATGACATGGGTGATGTGTCTACGTCACAAGACATTGAGATGAAAGATGTTGACAAAGACGTTCGATACGTGATAGTGGAATGTTCAGCCATGACGTACATTGACGTGGCCGGTGCCACTGTGATGAAGAAAGTTTGCAACTTGTACAAAAAGGTTGGGGTGAAGTTCATGTTGGCAAAATGCCCTAGTTACACCATGAAACTCTTGGACCGGGCTGGCTATTTCGAGATAGCTGAAAGAAACTCGGTGTTTTGTGATGTCTACGATGCCATCGCTTGCATCCAACAAGGATCTGTCTGATGAAATGATAGTTTCAGAACACTACATTGATTTAGACATTGTACCTCCTTCAACAGAAACTTATCGTATGGCAACAGCCTTGTTTTGTAAATGTCGTCTTTGTTGACAGATACCATAAACTAGTCCTCCAAATCTAACTGCCCGGAAACGATGAGTTGTATGACGAAGAAAGTAGTGGAGAAATGTAAGTACTACAAATTAAACGTCGAGATTACGCTGTCCTCATCTAAGTAAAAAGAAGCAACTGCCTACGCAAGTTCAATTTATTCTGGTGTAATTTATTTTTGGTAAATGGGTTTAATGTTTTGCTATGCATAGCAACGTTGAAACTATTTATCTTTGAAAATGTTTACTTTGTAGCGTCCGTTTATGAATAGTGTCATCGAAATTATACGCTTTGGAATTGTGAATGCACGAGTAAATGAATAGATGAATGAGTAGTTGACGTGTAGTAGACTGCACTCTTTAGGAATCGGTGATAAACAAATCTAGCTTATATCGAACATCTGCAAATGGCCATTTCCTATGTTACAATAGGATAACGTCGAACAAGGCTTCTAGTGGACTAAAATGAAAAGTTGTTGTCCGTCACGTGAACTCCAAACTGGAGTGAATGGGGTGGAGCCCGGAAGGGCCAGATGTTCACAGCAGGTGGCAGCCACGTTAACTCCAATTGGGATGAAGTGTGTCCACTTCTTGGGCTCGTGGGTTTTAGAAGCAAAGCATAGTGTGTATTATATTTGTTCACACTGTCCTACCCGATAAAATATTGCTTGAATAAATGCAAGAAGGTTTGATAGTCTTGGAAGAAATGAATTGAATGAAAATGGGAGAACATCCGAATAGCCAACGATTTTATTTCTTTTGTTCATCGAACAATGGATTTTCTAACGTCCAAACAGCGAGCTGCTCCTAATTTGCAACATGACTACTTGTATTTTCTTTGGATCGATACTAACTTTCGCATTCCCTCTCTGCGCTTAACAGTTTTCATGTTAAAAGCGGGTTTATATACAGCTTTTTCAAAATCCAAATGCACAAAAATCTGAGTTAAGGTTCATAAACGCCTTATGCATCATTTATCCCGTTTCCTGTTCCATTCATTCAAATACCTCGCCCTTATCATTCATCATTATAGCACGCAGACTGTCAACCAACTCACACCGTGGCCATCGTGGTTGCCACTCACACACCCACCTGGTATCGTGTTCAGGGACGATACTGACTACTTGTACCTTTAAAAGAGAAATAGATGAAAGTACGACTCACTATTCCAATGTCAGAAATGTTCGCTATTCCAATGTCAAAAATATTCGCTATTCCAATGTCACGTATTACACAAGCTCGCTATTCTGATGAGTAGCTATGAAAATTAGTGGGCGGAGACATGCCATTAGGTCCATGTGGTCTGATGACGTCAAGGTCGTTACTATGAGCACTGGTGGAGAGTGATTGTTTCCTTACTAGCAGGCATATGGTCAAGGTGGATAAAAGCAACGTGCTAGCCATAGACTCTGCAGGTCCTGGGTTTGGATATTAGGTAAGCAGGATTTAGCGCTTAGTCCTACCTGAGACGGATTGTATCAAAGGATGACGGTAGGTTTAGGTTTACGCCATAATATTTTTCAAGAGAGCCTTTAGGGCTATGCCGACAAATCCAAACCCTGAAATCAAACGTCGTGGTGAACATGAGCAAATAAAATAGAAACAAATCACTTTATTTTTTTAGTTAAATTGAATCGGCCGAACGGGTGACATAACTGCTTAAGAAAGCCAGTTCTCGTTCAAATCTAGACCCAGACATTGAGGACTGCTTTTTTGATGAAATTTCTTTACTTTAACTTGCTGAAATTTCTCATCAGTCTTACATATTCTAGACGTTGCCGCTTTTAAGATCGCTCGAAATCAGTGAGTGCAGCATCCATATATACTCCATTTCCATTAAATATTTTGAAAAAATAGTAATCTTATTTATAGCTCTTTGTTCTTTGAATAATATACATACAAGACGTTGCCTGATGATTGTTTGGCCCAGCAGTGTGTGAGAGTGGTGTTATAAAGGCTATAAAGGTTATATTTAACCCAACTGGTGTGAGTGTGGTGTTGTAAAGGCCAATATTTAACCCAACTGGTGTGAGTGTGGTGTTGTAAAGGCCAATATTTAACCCAACTGTCTTTGAGAGTGGTGTTGTAAAGGCAAATATTTAACCCAACTGTCTTTGAGAGTGGTGTTGTAAAGGCCAATATTTAACCCAGCTGTGTGTGATAGTGGTGTTGTAAAGGCCAATATTTAACCCAACTGGTGCGAGAGTGGTGTTATAAAGGCCAATATTTAACCCAGCAGTGGTGTTTGGCCCAGCAGTGTGTGACGTGGTGTCGTAAGTACCAATTGTGATGTCACTGCCAGGTGTATAGCCCAATGGTGGTGATGGTGGTGGTGGTGGTGGTGGTGGTGGTAGCGGTGGTGGTAATGGTGGTGATGGTGGTAATGATGGTGGTGGTGGTGGTGATCTAATCGAGTCTCGTGCTAAATGCGAAATTTCTAAGTGCCTGACAGTTTATTTTTCGGCTGTGCTTATTCCCAACCGGTGTTGGTACTATTATTACTATAGCAAGCATGTACTGATACTGATACCGCACGTAGGCCTAATAATAGTATGATGGCTCAAAACACCGGTTGGGAATAGACACTTCGTTATTTTTAATTCAATATGTAACTGCATTGTACAGATGGTGTTAAATTTTAAAGCAGATCTTAATTACTCTACTGCAAGTCCGCATTATATATCTCGTTTTATTAAAAATGCCAATATGATTATAAGACATGTCAGCGTTCATGTAATAACTTAATTGGGCGTTATTATACAAGGGTGTATTTAATAAGATTTACTCCATTTTTTAGAAATCCGTTCTTGTAAGCGAAGAGTTCTTTTAAACTGCGTTCTTATAAGCGGCAACCGATGTGTCATCAAGAAAGGACCCCACCAGGACACAACAGTCGAACTACTGCTGAACTGTATCAACGTGGCTAATTATTTTCCTCTTCATATCCCCACCTTTAAAAGTCAGTCAGGACACAACAAATTAACAAAATGCCTGGTCTGGTCGTGTAAACTAAGGTGCCAGACACTCAATTCCAAAACATCGCCTGTTGTTCATTGGATCCATCCATAGGGGTCTGTCATCGTCTCGCGAGTCAATCCACCAAAACCGATGTCTCTCCATCTGTCTGTCTGTCGGTTGGTGTGTCCATTTGTCTATAGGTCTGTCTGTCTGACTGACTGACTGTATCGCTGTACGACTCTCCCCACTCCCTTTATCTCTCCCTTATGTGTGTCTGTATGTGTGTGTGTGTGTGTAGTGTGTTTGTGTCTTTCTCTACTTTTCTTCCTATTTCTGTAGATCAAAACGCTCTCTTTCTCTCTCTCTCTCTCTCTCTCTCTCTCTCTCTCTCTCTCTCTCTCTCTCTCTCTCTCTCTCTCTCTCTC
>JBCJKE010460691.1:0-14074 GCA_039654525.1 Melibe bucephala | reverse complement strand
CTTCTTCTTCTTCTTCTTCTTCTTCTTCTTCTTCTTCTTCTTCTTCTTCTTCTTCTTCTTCTTCTTTTTCTTCTTCCGATTCCTCTTGTGGTGGTGCGGGAGGAGGAATTTGCTTTTGCTGTACACTAAGAGAAGCCTTGTGTCTGGTATTAACGTCATCATTAGGAGGTGCATAATAAGATGCTGGGTGATTTTCTTCCCTCTCTTCTTGTTTCGGACTGCTTGCGTAATTAGGGGGCTCTAAAGATAATTCTTTTTCATCGGGTTCTTTAATAGTTTTTTGTACTTCTATTTTCTTTACTTCTTGTTTTTTAGTCTCCACTACTTTAACTCGTCTCGAGGGTTTGTATTCACCTTCCGTAGGATCAGCTCGTCTTTTACCTCTTGGTTGTGACACAAAGACATCATCCTCCTCTGTTGTCAGGTCAATAATTTGCAAATCTTCTTCTTCTTCTTCTTCTTCTTCTTCTTCTTCTTCTTCTTCTTCTTTTTTTTCTTCTTCCTTTCCTTTTTCCTTCCTCTCTTTCTTCCGTTTCTCTTTTTTCTTTTTTTTCTTTTTTGTTTCAGCAGCCGGGGGGATATCTTTGTCAGCTGGGGGAATTTCTTCAAAGGAATCAAATTCTTCCCCATCGGGGTGGTCTGGAGACAACAATTTTTTTTTAACAATAGGTTCAGCATCGAAAACCTCATCCTCTACATTGAAATCAATGCCCATACTATCAAATCCACCCTTCAACTCCTTAGTTTCTTGTTCTTCTCCCAATGCCACTACATCGCTCAACAAGATATGTTTGGGTGCTAATTCCTGTAAAACAGATACCGCATTAGGGGGTGGTACAATAGTTTTAGGTTGTTTCACTAGCCCTACAGAGGCACAACACCCATCTTTTGGACATTTTGGCAATTCTTGTTTCAATGGATCAGTTTTGGGTGAGATTTCTTTCGGGTTTTTTCTAAACATGCTCTTGTCTAAAGGCGATATAAGTTTAGGATATCTATCTACTTCTTCTGCTTTGCTACTGCTGAGACTACCATGCACACCTTTTTTTCGAATCATAGTCCCCAATGATAATACATGATTCACTTTGTTATTTGATGACAACCCGGAAGAGATTCCCTGGGGCCTACATGTGCTCTTTGAATATTGACTTATTAAACTGTCAAACTCTGCACCGTAAATGGATGATTTAGATCTAGATCTAGATTGTTTGGGGAGTTGGACTGGAGATTCTATGAGGGTGGGTGTTTTTGCAGTTCTTTGATTAAATTTAGGCAGTTTGTTGGTTCCTATGTAAGTCGGTGTGTAGACAGACCCAAAGGTCTCCTCATACTTATTTCCTTCCATATCTACGGGGTATGTTATAAAGACTGGTGATTGGTACTCTTCCAATATTTTATCAATGTACTCAATCTGTTTCTGTCCCTTAGTAAAATCTCCTAACTTACGCATCAATACCTGTGCACGAAATTTTTTAAAGTGTGATGTCATACTCTGGTTTACGTCATTATATTTTTGAAGTTCGCCCTCGGTCATGGCGTCATTAAAATGTGAAAAACCACTATCTAAGTTGGCTTCGTAGTTAGGATCTTGTAGACTTCTTAATGTTTGCTCCTTGGTTTTCAACAATAGGTTTCTCACTTCCTCTTTGACATCATCATCAAACCTTTTTCTATCTACCCTTATGCGTGTCATTTCTTTAGTTTTCTTCTCTTCTTTACTTTTCAATCTGTTGATTTTTAATCTGCAACCATTAACACGGCAATGACAGGACAACAATTCAGAGGGAGAATCAACCAACTCGTTGTAATCCCAAGTGATCTCTTCTCCATCTTTGATGGGCTTTGTCGACTTCATAAACATTCTATTTATCCCCGAAGGGTCCAACAATGATACCAATTCAGCATTGGGAGCGCACGAATGGTTGGCGTAACGCACATCATTACCCATCCTAGTAGCATCTATGATGGTCTTACTGTCATCCACAATGTAATTGACATCCATCTGGTCATATGCAATGGACCTAAAATCCAATTCCTCTTGATTTATCACTTCCCCGAGGTATTCCTGAATCCAAGTATCAGATGGGATATCCTCCTCTGCAAAGTAACCTAATTTGTGAATATCGGATTGTCTAACTGAGGCTTTGGGATAAGGTTTCTCTGTCGGCCTGTTTTTACATATTTCTGGCTTACAAAGGCATAATTCAGACACACAAACAATACGTTTGTCGCCGCAGGCGCATTTGTGATTTTTATCAGAACAGGATTCATCACCGCAACCACCGGTACCGGGAATGGGAGTGTCAGTCTTGGGGTCATAATCATATCTGTCGTATGGTATGACCAAATCCTCCGATGCGTAATAATTTTCGTAAATGGTCCGTTTATATTCCTGCCAACTGCCATTTTCCAACAGTATGTGGTTAGGAGAAGGCCCCGAATACACTTTTAGTTTAGTGTTTTGTACCATGTATTTGCCAGCCACTACAGCCACATCGCCGCTATCCAATAACTTAAAGAAACAATTGGCTTTATATTCTTCGTAAACGCGAATAATAGCAGCCGATATAATCTTTGGGTAGGCGACAAAATCTTTTCCGCCTTTATGGTAATACACAACTTCCGAAGGAAATGTGTTCATCCAAACCTTCTTGGCTTCCTCCCCAGAAATCACACTAGAATTATAAGTGTACAAATGAGTACCGGGCACGGCAGTTTTTTCGAACAGTGCCAATATAGGTGTCTTGTGGAAAGAAACCCTGTATCTATGCACCTTTTCGTCAATGATGTGCTTACTATCTTCATCTTGGTGCACATCAGCATCCCCAATTTCAGGTGCCGCATGGACATCCGAATAAAGGTCATAACCTTCATCCCCGTATACCATAAGCAACGTATCCATGTCAATATGTTTGACCGCGACTATGTCAACGCGCTGTAAATCATCGCTTATTCTATAAGTAACATTGGCATCTTGCTTTCTAGGGGCAAGTGTCAGAAGTTGAGAAATGTCTGCGGGGACAGCCAAAATGCTTACCGTGGCAGTCTTTCTTTCAATTTCATCACCCGTAGCCATCCTTGGTAAATCTTTTTTTAACACTTGTTCAGTATACGTGAGATAATCTTTTTTTGGATCATCAAAATACTTTTCGGCGGCATCAACACTATGCACCATTTTTTCGTCAAATCTGAACAAAACATCCCCTTTGTTGGCTGGATTTATAGAAAATAGCGCCTGCGAGTACAATCCGCCGTCTACTGCCACCCTTTTCACATTATCTACTGTTTTAGGCAGTTTTTTGTAATTAGGGGGGGTTGGAGGCATCCATAACCCACCATCACCAATAAGCTCATAAGGATCCTTTGTTTCTTCTCCTGGCATCCTCTTAACACCACTCACTGGCTTTGATTTCCTATCGGTCTTCTGTTTAGCTTCCTTCAATCCACTTTTTTTATTTTTACTATTCTCTTTTATCAGTTGAAGCTTAGATTTTTCGCCAGTTTCTTCTACGAAAGATTCAGATGTGACTCGATTAATGGTTTCATCTTCAACTAAATCACTGCTGTAGAAAGAAGATAACTTCGTCTCATTGCTACTGACTGAAGGCTTTTCGGAAATATTATATGTCGACGAGGACACCCCTGAAAAAATGTGCTCAGTAGAGTCTTCTCGTTCAGGCTTCCGTTTCTTACCCAGCTTCATACTTGATACTTCTCCGGGTGCTATAATAGGAGAAGGAGGACTTACTGCTTTTTGTGGGTTCCCAACAACATCCTTAAGCTGTATATCATCATCATCATCATCATCATCATCAATGTCCGATAAAACAATAGGGTTCTTTTTTGTACCCAGTCTAGTCTTTTTTTTACCCATCGAGGCTTTCGCAGATGTCTGTGGTTGCAATATTTGTTTATCGATATTATTATCGTCTTTGACATCACCTGATTCATCCCTAAGTTGTATATGATCATCATCATCATCATCATCATCATCATCAACGTCCGATAAAACAATAGGGTTATTTTTTGTACCCCGTCTAGTCTTTTTTTTACCCGCCGAAGCTTTCACTTTCACAGATGTCTGTGTTTGCAATATTTGTTTATCGATATTATTGTCTTTGTCAACGCCAGATACTATAATTTCTGATGTTTTTGGATACCTTTGTGTCTTCCGTTTGCGATTAGTGCTTTCTGTAGGCACAGAAGATGGCGTATCTTGTTGTTTTACCTTCCCGACCACCTCTTTGGGAGGTATTTCTTCACTCAAATAAGCCGGTGTTAGATCAGATAATCTAGGTTTCTTAGGTTCTAAGTCACCCATAGAAATCTCGTTATCCTGCTTTTTTCTCAATGCAATAATCTCTCCTTTGGAAATCATTTTGATCTGAATGTCGAAGCATACACACACACACACACAAAAAAAATATGCTGATATTATCATTCAAACAGAAAACAAATGAATTGAAATACAAATATTATATCATTTAAATAATACGGTCACGCAAAAACATTTGTTTTTTTTTGAAATTGTCATCAACACAATTGTAATTAATTTCTCTTATAGGTCTGTGAGGATATTCTGTAAAGTTATTTAATTCGGCGCGAAGTTTGATCGCGTCCAACTTTCGTCTTAGATAACCCAATTGTTTGTCATCTTGTTGTGCCAATTGAGTCTCAAACTTGATTTTCTCTGTCTTAGCATCTACTTCAGATGCTTCTGCAACAAGTTTAACACCTTTGTACCAAATAGCTTGAGAAAACCTTTGGTGTTGTCTGTCATCGGTTTTATCTTTTTGAGCCCAACTCACCAGTTCACCCAAAGTATCCACTCGCCCTTTCTTAATCGTGTTTAGGATCTGCAAAGCAGAGGCAATACGCTGAAAATGTTCTGAATCTGACTCGTCTGCTGCCTTGGTAGACATCAATATACGATTTTCTAACACCGGGAAAGTAAGAGATGCGGGATCGTGACCCATATAAGTCCTCAAAATCTCTAATAACCCTCCTAGGGGTTCTTTTAACAGCTCGTGATCTATGGGTATCGGATCAAGAAAATAGCCGTCTACGCCGTTTCTAATTTCTGTGGGATATCTGCCCCGGGCATCTCTTAAGATATAAGATTTGTTGATTCTTTGTTTTCTACCCCCTGTAGAGGCTGCCATTTGAAAATAACTTTTCTTAGGGATCTCAGAACTTCTCTGCATGGTAGATTTAGGTTTTTTTTCAGTCATTTTTGCTTTTGGTATCTTAACATTAGCCCTGGATGAAAATGTTTTCGTTTTGGTAGCCTTTCTAGCCTTTTCTTCTTCTTCTTCTTCTTCTTTTTCTTTCTTTCTTTCTTCCATGTTCAATTCCCAATCAATTTGTCTAAGCATATCCTCTGCAGGGGGTAGCGCCTTGAACAGATTTTTTGCTGATTTAGATTCCTTACCGACCATAATAATGGAGGTATCTTGGTCCATTTCTTCATCTTCATCTTCATTATCAGAGGATGGGAAAACATTTTCTTCTTCCTCTTCTTCTTTTTCTTCCACCCCTTCTTCCTCTTCATCGCCTGCTTCCTCTTCATCGTCACTCACCAGTGGATCTGGATCCATATCTTTATCGTCTTAGTTACTGAAATCACTCCGAAGAATTCAAAGTTTGTAATTAGAGGTAGTTGAAGTCTCCGTGAACGAAGACTGCTGCCATTGAGGGGAAAATACCATCATCAATTTATCGTATTCTGAATTATCCGCATTTAATAGTAATTCACTCACTAATTCATTACACATGGTAAAAAAATCTTCTTTCGGTGAATAGACAACATTTGAAGTCAAACGATTGTATATATTTACTCTCCTGACTCCCTTCACACCGTATCGAAGCTTCATAAAGGGCACAATGACATTTTCCATGACAGATTTTTCATTAAGACTCCACATTTTAACTCCGTGGTTATCGATCTTAGAGACCATGGGGAAATAAAATTCTATGAAATCCGTCCAACGTGACTTTAGAGCATATCTTACATCTTTCATGTGTTGATCGGGTACCCCATGCAACAAATTTGCCTTCCTGAAATGATCCCTCAAAACAATCAATTGGGGTTTAGGCCTGTCCCCTTGGATAGTCATGGATTCTGCTTTATGTGCGCCATGACATAATTTTCTTCTTTTAGCGTTTGTATCGGCTTCCACAATTGTATTATATCTCTTCAGATTCCTCAAATGGGCGTGCTGTTGCATAGCTGACAGACGTTCTATCCTAACAGCTTCCAATTTTTCCCTTTTCTCCAATTTTGCAATTTCAGCCCTCTTATCCGCAGCCGTACGCTGTTCTGCCACTTTTTCTAAACTTTGGTTATACTTATCAACCACATTGCTATAAGCGGAGTAAATGTCTAAATTTTTCTTCTTGTAATCACTCAAAGCGTCCTCCGCCAATTTTTTCTTCTCTTCAATAGACAAATCAGTACTACCTGAGCCGGCGTGTTGTATCCCAAATGTGGTTGAAGGAGGAGCCATTACAACATTGTGCTCTTTTTCATTATCATCATCATCATCATTATTATTATTATTATTATTATTATTATTATTATTATTACTGCTCCTAGACAGGTTAGCATTATCAATATCAGACAATATCTGCTCGCGTCTCACATCACGTCTGTCTTCAGCGTATTTTAGAGCTTCTTTCAACTCCGATACCCTAGCAGAGGTAGTTTCGGATAAATTGGTCAAGGCAGCAATTTTATCTTCTCTCATTTGTTTGAGTACATTATCCGACCTTACCACGGCATCTTCTAAATCTTCCGTATCTTCCATATCCACCACTGACAACAAATGTTGCAAATCAGTCTGTAATTTAGTCAACCGTTCGACATTTTTTAATTCATTACGCTGCTTAACAGCATTGGCGCGAGATACTTTCATCTCGACGTTCTCTAAAACAGTCAAAATCTTCTTCATATTTTCTCTGTTTGTCTTCATTTCCATATCTAGAAATTGTTTGTAAAGTACAGCCATGTTCCTGGCATCTACAGTTTTGCTCTTGTACTGATCTATCTTGCTCACTTCCCGGAAAGTTTTCATCTGAACGTCTTGAAACTTCTTCATGAGAGAAGAATAATTGTTTTTAAGCATTTTATACAACTCGTCAGCCTCTTTCATTTTACTGTGATATTCAGCGTAAAGTTCATCTATCCTGCCGTCATCACCGCCCACACCACGATTAGCTATATCCACAGGTGTCACTTCACTCTCGCCGCGTAATATTCCCGCAAAATCACCGTCAAAAGTATCCAATTCGAACATGAAATTTTCCTGCCCAATCCTCTCCTGAGACGCCAAAGGTGGGTTCAAAGAGGAAGTATGATTACTCATCATAGTTTCCATCTTGGTCAACATTTTTTCAACTTCCTCCAATACTACTCTCATCTCCTGTTGCGCCTTCTGGACAGCCAAATTAGCAGCCACGTCCAACCTAGCATCCATCTCACGGAAAACATCATTCTCAGTTGTAGCATTGGGGTCTATGCCAATCTTTTTCATAGAAACTTCTAATTTGTTCACCATATCTTGCACCGACAGCATAGAAGAGTCCATCATAGCCAATATTTTGCGCATGGGTATCAAACCAAACCCTCCATTTTCATCACTTTCTGTTTGTTCGTTCTGTTTAGCTATCTGAGATATATTTTTGGTAATTGTATTTAGATTATTATGTATTTTGGATACAAATTTGAACCTAGAGGATAGCAATTCTTGCAATTTCTGCGCAGCACCCTTGATATGGCTATCCTCATTAGACATTATACTATTAAGTAATCTACTAACATCATTTACATTCTTCTCACCAGAATTTACTTGATTTTGTAAAGATCTAACCAGATCAGATGCAGGATCTTTATCACTCAGCCTACCATAAGGATTATTAACTCTACTACTAGTACTAGACGCCCTTCCGACTCTTCTTCCAATTCCGCTACCACTACCGATACTTTTACTGCAATTAGCTAAAGCAAATTGAGACAAAGGAGGCATTCTAGGAGCTCTTTCAATACCTCTATACACTATTCTATCAGGTCGATTGACCCCATCAGCCGCGTATTTCACATTATCATCCAATACACCCAACTGTTCTTTCCACATAGCATCGTCTTCTTTATCAGAAGCATTTTGGGCAACTCTGAGGGCACTTTTTTCATCCTCATCACACTCTTTATCTCCTCCGTCTTCTACTATTTTCTCTTCAGCTATTATGTAACCTTCCGACAAATGAGCAGAAACTTGTTTCTTGTACAAATCAGCGTAAACATATTCAGATTTCAATAATTGCGCTAATTTTGTATCAAAAGGCAGCCCACCGTACCTGTCAAATGATAATAATATCTCCTTGTTGGTCTTAAAGTTCCAACAAACGTAAGAACTGTCCCTTGCATTTTTCAAAATTATAATATTGAAAGGATCAGGGATAGATCTAGCTGGCGTTAACCATCTGTTTTTGCCTTTATTTATATTTTCAGGTATTTCATTATAGGGCACGAAACCAAAAGCATGCCTGTACTCCATCATAGCCCACAGAGTACGTCTTATCGTCCTATAGTCGCCTACAGAACCCACTGAGTCATGGACTCGGTTAAACCAATTGGTAAACACGGTATTCTTCAATGCAACCGCATTAGCCATAAATTTAGCATACTTTTTCTCATCAACCACCTTTAAATCATTCTTAGAGAGAGAATCTTTCATCGTGCTGCTATCCTTTTCTAAAACCTCATGCCTACTATTCATCATTTCCAACATTTTTGTAATACTGGGCATATCATCAAAACCTTCTATAAAAGATTTTAAAGCAGAAAGTAGGAAAAATTTGTTAATATCAAGCTCAGACCAAACCTTGGAATACATTTCTGAATATCCAGACCATTGCAAGTCATCCCGTTTGAAAGATTTCCTCATATTGATCATTTGAAATAAATCTATAGTATCTACCGTGGGGTGAACGATACTGATCTCATTGAACATATCAAAGACATTAACATGATTATTATTTTGCTCTCCAACATCCTTTAGGTACCTCTTGATGAAATCATTTACGGATTGAGCTTGTTCTTTCGAACACCACCTCTCATGTACCGGAACATCCCTTTCTTTAATCTTTTTAGCCATAAACCAGGGTTTCTTCAATGCTTTTTCAAATTCTCTGACTATTGAATATATTTGATTGGTCTCTTCTTTATCTTCCTCGGTAAGAAATATATTGCCATCAGTATTTTTTAAACCCCCTCCAGCAACAAAAGATGATCCTTGCTGTTGATTTGGAGGGGGCACGGCAGTATAATTCATGGGATTCATCTCATTAAATCTTCCACATCAAATATTGGTTTCTTCATAGAAGTATCTATATAAATTCTTCCTGTTTTATTGATATTATCATGTGCTTGACAAACTATCCTGGGGTTATAAATAATTTCTGGTTTGGGTAATAATGTTTTAATAATATTCCAAGCGTTTGATAATTTAAAATTGTTACTGGAGATGCAATAAAAGTCTAAAGGATGTCCGAAATACATAGTTGTGTACCTGTTATCAATATACACTGGCAATGTCCCCAATCTATATACATTTTCAGTTTCAGGACTAGTATTGAAAGCAACCTTTTTATCATAATCTTCTATCGAGGTCCTATCATCGGAATGTAAATTAACTTTTGTCAAAATATGTATCCCTTCTACGCCGTCCAACAGTTTTTTTATTTCCTTGACTATCCCGTGTGCATTGTCATGCACTGTCAAGAAATAAAATTCCATTCCCACAAAAAAAATAAAGAAGAGCGGAGCAGAGCCTCCGGCAGAAATTTGAGTGGGAATGAACCTGCTGTTGTGATATCACCCATATTTATAAACTTTTTTCCATGATAAACGTTGACTTCAATGGATTACTGGATTTTGATTGGTTGTCAGTTCTCGCATTTTAGATATAGTGCTTGTTGATTGGTTGTTGGATTATTGGCTTTATATAGCAAGCACTCCATATAGATAAAAGTTGATAAATTCACCGACATTTAGCTTCTCACTGTCATTCTTACAAAATCCTTCGAATGGTGCGCATCAAAAATGATACCCCAAATTTACACTTTAAGGGACTTAACTGCTAAACTATCCAAAGTTGATATTTTGGAATTTAGGTGGGACATTCTCGTCAAAGAAGTGCTATTGAGAATAATTTACAAGCACCCGAAGACTGACTTGATGATAACACCTACTAATCTACTATCTAATGGAGGAATAATTTATCCCGACGCGCCTTTACCAGCTGAAATAGACTGCCCTTTGTTACAAACTCCATTTGCCAGAAATGTATTTAGATTATATTCTACTCTCCTATTAGTTTGTTGCAATATCACTTTAGGCAGCAATCAGGATCATTCTAGTAAATTAGTAGCGGCAGAAAAGACACATAAATTGATAATACAGCATATATTAGACCCTAAGCATCATTTTTTGCGTGAAGGGCTGGGTAATCTGTACTCAGTATTATTTTCTGGAAGTTTAATTCACATGAAATAACTAACATTATTTATTGCAAGTAACTGCTCTTATCATCTGGAATAGGCATGGGCATTTAGCATTAAATTCTTTCGATGACTTGTAAAAGTGATTTGAGAAGAAAGTATGCATCATTCTGGGAACTGAAACTATCTGACCCTTGCTTTGTGACCCAATCTTCAACCTAAATAGAGGAGAAACTTGTTTGAGGGAATTGAACAGACTCAATAATGACATTACTACTGAAGCGTGATTATCTGTAAAAGAATCAGATGCGAACCTAGTAATATCCTCCTTTTCAAACTTTTCTACATATCTTTTCACCTCTTCATCCAGATAATATTTAATCAAAGTAGGATCATCTGTACTAGTACATCTCTTATTACTGGGGGTATTATAAGACATTATTGATTACTTGTTTACAGGATGAATAATTCCTTCCCTTTCACAAAATTTACTTTTTTAGAGGCTTTATCAGCAGCGATACGAACTTATTTACTAAGAACTGATGGCATATCTTTAATATTTAGTAGTAGATTAATACCCGACGAAGATGTTACTTCCACATCACCCAAAGATGTAATTTTTAGGTATCTATCTAAGAAGTATAATACCAAATTATATATTGAGGATGCCGTAGAGGATAAAAAAAGAATATATTATTTCCCAGGAGGAAGTGAAGAGGACATTAGGGATGTTTTTATTCGTTTTAATACAGAAACTATTCAATTGGTAAACCAGGGTGATATAGATGCTGACGAATACATTTATCACAGCACAAATGATGATAAAGGTAGTGTAGACGGAAACAATTTAGAAATAGTGGATGAAAGTAATGGTGAAGAAGAAGGAGGAGGGGGAGGAGAAGAAAGAAATGAAGAACCAATTGATGTTGATTTCAATGTCAACGATACTTCGTACGGGTGGTATTATGACGATGGCGAATTTAAAAAAACGAATACTCTAGTCTCCAATATAGTATACAATCAAACATATTTGGGTAATCCTTCAAAAAATGAATCTGTTTTCGACCTATGGCTTAAATGCCCAGCAAGATCATTTCCTAAATTCTTGACAGCCTTTACACCATCCGATAAGGTATTATTACCAAATTCAATTCTGTATACCACTGTCGAGCATGATCAATACGAGTTATTGTACGTACCCAATGGTTTAGGTGCTTGCATTAACCTGGGTGTCACACAAGTCTTTGTATTAGATAAATTTAACCAACCATTAGTCTCAATCGACTGGCATGATGAAATATGTTCTTTTACCTCCCATTTGGGATCAACTGATGTGACTATTTTAGATAAACCATTGGTAACTTCATTTGAAGAAGCCATCTCGTCTGACATATCTGAAATGTATCCCAATTTAAAAATTGATGGTATTCACGGGGGTGACTTGGTCTATACAAACACAAAAAATTCAGTTAAAGAAGCATGTACTTTGAGGTACATGTGTGAGAATTGGGGTGTATCAAACGAAATTATTTTCATACCGTATTCAGTTATGGGAATGTCTTTAAAAACATTAGAATGGGCATTGATGGCTCTAGAAACGAAATTACCAAAGAATAATTCAATTCTTTACACTACAATTGAACGCTTCGCAGAGTTTTTGTTGCGCATAGGATACAATTATACCCATCCGAAGTATGACACCTTGACAGATGCATTTATAACATATACAAATGTAAAACATATAGACTATGTGTTGAGAAACACCGAAGGTAGCTACGATATAGACATGACACCGTTTCAACCTCCCTTAAGTAACATTCAACCAAAACTTTCATTCATCGGATGGAAAGAAAAGAACACCGGATTAGATTATTGTATTTATTGACTTTGTTAAAGGACTTTTTTTTAAAGTATACTGGTGGATACTTTTTTTTACATGTGATGTAATTCTTCCAGTTAGAATATCATAATGCTGAACTTTACTGCTACAGTGCCATAATATCTAGCCTTCATAAAGGCATAATATGTTTAATGGTATTAAATATGACTTGGTGGCTTTAAAACCAAAAATATCTATTTAAAGCCATACTATGGTTAGTTTGGTATTAAATATGACTAGTTGGCTTTAAAACCAAAAATATCTATTTAAAGCCAGAATGTGGTTAGTTTGGTATTAAATCTGACTAGTTGGCTTTAAAGCCAAAAATATCTATTTAAAGCCATAATGTGGTTAGTTTGGTATTAAATATGACTTGTTGGCTTTAAAACCCATGTATTGTACTTACTATTCAGTATTTAAACCAGCCTCACACATGACATTTTATCATTTGATTCACAATCAGCAACCAACAACAACCATGATTCATGAACAAATAATGCCTGTTCTTCTGGATTCTTATATGCAGTTTAGGGATTTGCAATTTGGCGCATGTATGCCCAATGGAAAATTTAGTTGTATGCAGTATATTTACCATGTGGCAACGATTCGAGGATATATTGGTCACAAACTTCCGATTCAACAGAAAAAGGAATCCCTACAGGGTTACATGAAGAGGATGGTTGTAAATTCAGTTTCTGTTATGGATGCTTTGGCAAAGATTTTTACAATTTTGAAAGAAAGATTTGATGCTTGTAGACAAACCAGTTTTTTTGTTCATTATGTGCTTGGAACGGTAGCTGAAGTGATGACAATCACCAAACCTGAATGTTTGAACATACTAATGGAAAACTATTTCGACAAAATGAAAGGATACAGAGCCTCTCTTGGATATTGATCATAGGTAAATAACTAATGATTAAACATTAAATTTGAAATGGTTGTATTGTGCACCTCTCCTTTCCACGGAGAATAACATTCTAGACATTCTGTATCCTTTCTGGGTTCTCCGAATAAAATTTCAAATTTGCATTCAAAAGTCGTTGCGCTTACTGTTATTTTTTGGATGTATGTCTTGTTGAAATGATATCTTTTATGTATTTTATCTAAACTGTTATAATTATATTTTGCCTTTTTGAGTCCAATATATGTAGGGTAATTGTTAATTTTGTATGAACAGGGATTGTCTGTAGGTATCAAAGTTTTATATGGCGGTTCTTGAGTCTGTTCTATAATTAAATCATTGAATGTATCATGTTTGAGAATTGGGGGTGCGCAAGCATAAGTTTCCTCTTCCGCGCTCTGCAATATACCCAAGGCTGTCATACAATTTTTATTGCTTAGGCTATTATCATTGTCTGTAGGATCAGAATTTGTTTTATTTATAGTCCATGAAGTAACACCCGGCAGACATTCTAACATTATTGTGTAGATATTGCTGACATACGGAGAAGTTTGAACTATAACGTTTTCAAGCTTAAGATCCAACACTTCGTTTCGAATATAAATTTTGTGCAAACCGTGGTTGTAAAAAAACAGAGTCCAGAATTTTGTGTCTATTCCTTCAATACAGTAATAAAATGTCCATTTATCATTACCATTGAAAGAAATTGTCTCATCACATCCTTTAATCCACAACCGAGAAGAAATTATGCTGCTTGCTACTAAACCCAAACCAGACATTATTATATATTATATATA
>JBCJKE010460580.1:0-14078 GCA_039654525.1 Melibe bucephala | reverse complement strand
TGAGTAGGGTCACATGGTACATGTAAACATTGGTGAGTAGATCTCACAAGGCACATGCATACATGCAGTGAGTAGATATCACCAGTCATTCTATTTATAGAAGCAATGCAACTCCTTCAGTTACAAGGTCATCTGGAAGTTCTAAGTACAAGTAACACTAAAGGCATTAATGGTAGACTGGTGGCTAGTATCTAGACTTAATATTAGATACAGTTACAAGGTCATCTTGAAGTTCTAAGTACAAGTAACACTAAAAGTATTTATGATAGACTGGCGGCTGGTATCTAGACTTAATATTTAGATACTGTTACAAGTTGCAAGTCCAATGATAGACTGGCGGCTGGTATCTAGACTTAATATTTAGATACTGTTACAAGTTGCAAGTCCAATGCGCTACCCCTGATCCACTAAGACCATATTTATAAAATGATCACCAGATATCTTTCTGTGTACAAGTATCTTGTGTTGCATTTGGAATGTTGTTGTTTGTTTTGTTTTTTGTTTTTTCTATACATTTTGCACCTTCTTGCTTAAAACTGTGGCCAAAGTAAAACTGTTTTTCTCCTTGTCTTCTTAAAGGGCATATTTTATAAAGGTGTTTTCTTTTTTCTTCTAGTTTTACTAGCATTATGAAACTAAAGCTGATCTCACTTAAATTGAAATTAACGATTGCATGATATTAGATTCCACTACTTTATCTTTCCATCTGAAGTAATCACTAAAAAAAATGTTTGTTGTTCAAATCATCAAAATGTTTTCACAGTATAATTAATATAATACTTTACTCTTTGCAAGGTGAGACCTTAGAAACACATGAAGGATCATCAGACTTTATTTTTATTGGAGATTCAACACAGTCAAAGAAGGTGCTTCACAGTTTATCGTAAGTCATCTTGTTTCAGAATAGGAATGAATATCTCTGTACTTTCTTTTATGTTGGCTTTTGCATCCAACAATAATTTGTAGAAAGCCTTACTGTGAAAACACTGGTACCTTTTGTGTGGAACAATAACTATGCATGGTGATTGAAAATAATTATGATGATGACGATGATGATGATGATTATGATGATGATGATTACGGTAATAATGATGATGAGGATATTGAATATGGTAATAGTAATAATAATTACATATTCACAATTATTTCCACTTTCTTTGTCTTCAACAAGAGACAGACAGTCCTCTTCCCAAAGAGTAAGGAGACAAACAAGACCTGAAATCTCTACTCCTTCACTTTTGAAAGTTTCAGGTATTTTTTATCTCTTCTTTATTCATAAAAACCTTTTTCAAAATAATACACTTCTCACAGAGGCAATGATACCCAAGAGAGCCCTAAGTTGAACTCCCCAAGGAAACAGAAAAATAAGACACCCTATATAGACATGAAGAAGAACCGCGGAAAGGTGAGACGAAGGACTGGGGCTGGACTTTGGGAGAAGTAAACTATCTTAACCAAGACAGAAATCTTTGGCATTTCTCGTTGTTCACCTCATATGTTGATGAAACACTCCAGAGGATTAAGTGAACAAGCAAATAAAGTAAAAAGCTGACAGACTTTAAAGAACAACAAATGTATGGCTTTAAAGACTAGCTCAGGAATGTGAACTTGTCTTCTTTGCTTGTCCTTCTCTATCCTGTCAATACTTTCCCATTTAATCCTAAACCTCAGCAAACCTTATTTTTTCTTTTTCTTTTTTTCCTCTTTTTTTCAGGTGGTAATCAACATGGCAATTTCAATTTACGTTCTGTGGAAGAAATGCATATCCTTTGAATTTCTTTATTTGATAAGTCAATTTGCTTTAGTGATCTTTTTTTCACTTTTCAACTTTTTATAATTTTAATTTGGTGATTTTCCTTAGCATAGCTGGAAAATATAGTACACATTTTTTAAAAACATTTTCTTGTCAGACAAACTGAATAAGCAAAACATATACATAAGAACAACAACTTATGCACAAGTAACACATAAGCATATGGAATGAAATGAGAATCTGGTGTCTGAAAAGTCATTTAGATTTTCATATAAACGCAAGGCTCTGTACTATTTACATACTTAATTGTAGAGTTTAATTAAAACTCATACTCAAATCCATTTTCATCGAAAAACTTTGCATATATAATTAGATTCTGTTTGTGTTTACTGACACGCTTTTGCATTGGTCCATCCTTTTGGTGGAGATTTTGGCTTTTTCCATCCATTTGATGGGTAATGACCCGATCATTTTTTTATAGTCGATCCTTAACTAAATGTACCATCCATGTTCCAACATATCTTTCCCTTTCCTTACTTCAACGTGGTGCAGTCAACTGTGTATGATGCGGTGCGTTACTGGTGGAAATGGCACAATGTTTGCCCGTAAAATATGGGCTTATCAGTTGTTGTTTTTTTCCAGCCCAGCGCAAACCTTTTTACTTATTTCATTTTTGTTTTGGCTTTTAAATATCTTTTTCCATTGTTCAAAGCCTATTATTGGAATTATGAATAGAAAATTTTAGTTTTAGTTATGTTTAAGTGTACTCTTTTTATCTTTGCTGTTTGTCAGTTATGCTTTATAACCACATTATTAGTACAACTGTTCCTCAAGTCTCATATTGCCCTTATTTTTGTTTCGTTCATTTATCGGCAGCTAAACTGATTGATATCTTGATGTAATTTATGACAGATCTAATGAAGAAACAAACTGTCTCTTTCATTTACTTTTATTTTAACTTTTGTTTTCTTTAGTGTCAAACTCCAGATTTTTAGAATATTCGACGTGCCCTAGAAATCCTTTTCATTGATGTCCATCAAACAAATTGTACACAAGCAATCAAGAAAAGCCTGGCTTTCATAGGCATTTGGGAAAATAATGTCATTAATGTACTGTGTTTGGCGACTTCATCACTGTATGTCTCAAGTTCTTGGAATCACATTTGATTTAATATTTGTCGTCTGTAAAACACCAAGTAAAAAAGTCCCAAAACTTTAATCTCCAGCAAAGCCATTAGAAAGATCCTCACAGAGGCTCATTGCAAAGTTTCCTTTGCTCTAGATAACCAATGTTTATCTGTTGTTATGACCAGTTAAATGCATGGGAGTTACATTTATTGACATTAATTTTTCATTATTTTATCATTATTTTCCCCATGCAGGTTTTATATACAGACAAATCTGTTATTGTCTCCGCTCCAACTGGCTCGGGTAAAACTGCCGTTTTTGAGATGGCGCTGATCAGATTACTCATGAAGATAGATGATGTGAAAAAATCCAAGATAATATACAGTTGGTATCTTATTACTCTCTTACCCTGTTTTTTTTTTTTCTCTCTTCCTTTTTTTTTTTTTTCAATACATTTACTGTATTTTAATGACAATTCAAACAAAAATGTTTCTTTCCGCCAGATGAAATAAACTTTAACGTATAAGGAGAGATAAGGGATCTAAAGGTGATAGTCAAACCAAGGAAATGAACTGTCACAGTTATCCAATGGATTAGGATGATGAAGTATAAAAATAGAAGGGTCATCATGGGGAATGTGTTTTGAAGATAGAAAGAGTTCTGTTCTTTCAACAGCTCGTGAACGATAGAAAGAAAGATAGAAAGAGGAAACATTTAAGATGGATAGAGAAGAAGTAGGCCTACATGTACTGACTAAAATGAAATATGGAAAAAGCCACTCAGACCTAATATGCCTTGTGGAGGTATGGAAATGTTAGAGAAATGTGAATGATAGGTTTCTGACAAGAGTATTTGAAAAGCTTCTGAAAGAAGAACTAATGTATGTTGATGCAAGAAGCAACTGTATTGGACATATTCTAGACCCTCGCACCAATCTGTATATTCTCACACTGTAACTGTATAAGGGAATCACTGAACATCATGGTACTACATATGTTATGATCAACAATGTGAGCTTTCATTGGAAAATGACTTTTTATGTGTTTGATATAATTACAATGAAACAACATGGATTTCATTCACGGCCAAGTACTGGCCAAATTATATACTTTTTATAATCATCAACGACTTGATAATAACAATTCTTTTTTTTTTTTTTCTAATTGTCCGACACGTTTTGTAAAACCATTTGGTTTCTCAATGAGATGTTGTCATTTTAAAAACCACAAACAGATCTGAATTTCAATATTTTTAAAAATTGGAATTTAATATCCATTTCTTTCCTCTCTCATTTGTTTCCATAATTTTGTGTAAAGTAAGGTGTAAATAAAACAATAGATTTTCTCACATTACCCATTTGTTCTTCACAGATTAACATATAACACGTTTTCTCTCTTTTTCTCCCATATTTTGTTGCTTTAGTGGCCCCAATGAAAGCATTATGTACAGAGAGATTCCAAGACTGGTCCAACAAATTTCAGATGCATGGATTGGTGTGTTTGGAGCTGACGGGTGATTCGGAGATTGATGACCTGGCCAGGCTCCACAATGTCAACCTCGTCTGCACAACACCGGTAATTGGTGCCTTCTGCTTTGTCCACTTATTTCTTAGACCTGTCAATCTAACACTGTACCCTGCAATACTCCTTTCTTGACAACCAATGCTTCTTCGTTGCAAAAACATTTAGGTTCATGTTCATATAGATGTTGAGTGATTCTGAGGCATGTAAATTTCGTCTTTTCTTTCTCTTGGGTTTTCTCCAGAATTTTTATTTTAATACCCTTTTCTTAATGTTACTTTCAAAAGATATATAATTTACGATTCCCCATCGAAGTTTCAATTTAAGACAGCTGTTGGGAGCGAACATTGTCATCAAAATAGAAAGAGATATAATTTATGATCCTCCATCGAATCGTTAACTTGAGTCAGCCTTTACAAGTAAACATAGTATTCTTGTTAGTCCTGACTCAACGGCTGATTTGATAAATAGAACATACTAATACTAGTCTTAATGTGATAGTTGATGTGATAAATATAATACATGTCTTGATCCAATGGTTAATTTGATAAAAGCAATGTAGTTGTCAACATCATCTGCGAGTAATTTTTTTCTTGTAGGAAAAATGGGACAGTATGTCAAGGCGCTGGAAGGATAAGAAGACTTTTTTTCAAGATATTTGTTTGTTTCTGGTCGATGAGGTTTGTTCTTCAACTTATGTTCAATTATATATTTCACAAACTATGGTCACAACTAAAAATGAAATAAGAAAAAATTCCACGTGAATAATTAAACTGAAAAACCAAAAGAGGTTGAAAAAATAAATTCCCAGGGAAATTATGGTTAAACTGTGTAACTGAGATATGAAAATTGATTAAAAATGAAAAGATTGGTTTAAATTAGCTTTTCTATGCTCCTGTAAATGTTTCCTTAAATGAATAACACATATTTTTTTTCTGTCAAAGATAATTTTGTTCTTATTATTTGTGCCAAAAGCAATGTGGGATTCCTGGTTGAAAATATTTATTAAAAATAAAATGGGTAAGCCTTCATGAAGGGCTGACCAACTGCAGATAAAAAAAGATGTCTGCAGACGAAGCGGGATTCCTTGTTGAGAGCCTGCATGAAAATAAATTGTTATACTTCCATGCATGGCTGACAAACTGACTGAGGATAAAAAGATATCTAGAGACAATACAGGATTCCTTGTTGAAAGTATGAATTTAAAAAATGTGTAAGCTGTCATGATGGGCTAACAAACTGGGGATGGATACGATTTTTTTTTCTATAATAAAACTTTGGTTTAGACTTGACCAAAGTTACTTTAAAGTGGATAAAAAGGATAATATTAATATAATACAATGAAAATGATGATTATGACGATGATGATAATGATGACGACAACGACGACGATGAGGATGAGAATGATGGATGACGATGATGAAGAAGACAACGACTATTATTAACCTATGCAGCCTATGCCTATTGTTTGTGTAAAACGCATGTGTGGCATGGTATCATTGCCTTTCAGATTCACACCTTGAATGATGCAACAAGAGGTTCCACAATAGAAGCTGTGATTAGTCGAATGAAGACCCTCCACACTAACTCGGCCTCAACCATCCGATTCATCGCTGTGTCGGCCACCTTGCCAAACTACCTGGACGTAGGTCATCACTTGGGATGGATGCACAAATTCAACAGAACTGTCCAGATTTTCTTTTTTGTTATTTGAGATTTAAATCTCAATGATTTAAGTCTTTATAAGTCGCCATCTTCTTGTGTTCATTTCTTAGTAGTATCATTTCGTTGACTGATGAATGTATACTATTAGATTATGAGGCATCTCAGTTTAGAATTTGTAATGTCAAAATGAATGGTGGTTAGGTTTTCAAGAAAGAAACATTTACATTTTTAAAATTTAATTTACAAAGAAACAAGCAAAAAGTAGGACTGATTGAAATGTCTGACACCTGTAATAAAAGACATAATGTGGAAACTATTCTTAATGAAATTGGACTGACAGGAAGAGTCATCACAAACTGTATCCTCTTCCATAAGGTTTAATAAAGGTTCTCATGAAACCACTGAAATCTCAAGAAAACATTCTCACAAAGTTAAAATGGTCTTAAACATGCACGGAATCAACTGAAGGGAAATTCATACAGTCCTCTTTCAATATTTTAAAGTCTAGATAACTAGTGCTACGACTACCACCTTTTCTCCCATCACCACCACCACCACCACCACCACAATACCACCATCACAACCACCACCATCACAACCACCACCACCACCACCACCTTTGAATTTGAATCTTTCTTTTTTTTTTCTTTCTTTTTTTCTTCTTTCATAGAAGAGTATACGAAGATCTCTAATTTTATTTTTGCCCACCTAATATTATTCTTATGTGGAATACATGCCAAAAGTCATTATTCTTATTTTATTTACATATAAATTTGTCATTTTGCATTTTTTATTTTTACCATTTAATCTTTTTACGTGTGTCATCTTTTATGTTAATCCACAATCCACGATGAAAGAAGATGTTTCAAGTGTGTGAAATGTTTTAGATTGCAGAGTGGTTGAAAAGCCCAGGGAAGCCAGCAGTAGCTTTCAAGTAAGGCACATGTAGTGTTGTTTGTCATATAACGGTTAAAGTATTTATAGTAGGACATATAATAGGTCAATATAGTATTTATAGTATGACATATAGTAGGTCAATATAGTATTTATAGTATGACATATAGTAGTCACTATAGTATTTATAGTATGACATATAGTAGGTCACTATAGTATTATAGTATGACATATAGTAGGTCAATATAGTATTTATAGTATGACATATAGTAGGTCAATATAGTATTTATAGTATGACATATAGTAGGTACTATAGTATTTATAGTGTGACATATAGTAGGTCACTATAGTATTTATAGTATGACATATAGTAGGTCAATATAGTATTTATAGTATGACATATAGTAGATCAATTGAAAAGTGCACAATACAAGAGATGACGATAGGTTGAAGATCAAACCCCAATGAAAAGAGCCAAGGAGTAGGTGGAGATTTAATTTATCAATTTAAAAAATAAAATTATAATGGTATGTCTTAGGAAAATGTTTTTCTCAACTGTCCAGGGTACTTTTGCGTTCACTTCTTCTCTTCAGCCATTCACTAACTGTCTTTTTACCAATTTCAGTATTGATGAATGGCATCGCCCTGTCAGACTGGAGAGATTTGTTATTGGCTATCCATTCAAGGAGGGTTCATCTGACTTTCGGTTTGACATGAATCTCTCTTACAAGCTGCGAGGAGTCATAGAAACATATTCCCATGGGAAGCCTACCTTAGTGGTAAGTGTTAGTCTCAACATGTAATCATACTGTTATCTCTTGCTTTTTCATCTGATCAGCCACCAGCGTTGACAAGAATACTCGATGGACTGAGTCCTCACTTCCTTCATCTACCCTCACTTCCGTCATCTATCCTCGCTTCAGGACAGAGATGAGCACTCTGTCTTTTTCCTTCACCTATCCTCATTTTTGTTGAAGAATTTCTATTCTGATCAACAGTTTTGTTCATCACGTAAAAGTGTCATACAGACAGCAGAAATCTTGGCCAAAGACATGAAGCACATTTTGTGCAATAGACGGCTGGACCACACTGTGTTGCAGAAGACTGCAGTCAATATCCATGAGCCAAAAGTCAAAGGTTGGTGTATTCCTGCCCACCATGCCCCTCCTTCGCTGTTATAAAAAAAAAAGTTTGTGTTGCATTGTCCTTTTTGTCTTAATAAGCAAAAACTGTGTTCAAAGATATAGGATCACCCTTGTCCAGATGGTAGATATTCTGATCATTATAGTCCATCATCATCATTAGTAACAGTTGAGAATCATGTTAATCAAGGTCATCTCTCCATCTGGTCTTTCATCTCCCCATGTTTCCATTTCCGTCATGTAATATCCAAGTGATAGATCTTATTGACTATATTTTATTATATTTTGTATATTTATGACTTGCCCATTTCCATTTTAGGTTGTTGATAGTTTCAATGATGTCTTGAAATTTTGTTTTTTGTCTAATCCATTTAGCTCTTTAGTTGTCTTTCCATGAGGTTCCAAGTATAAATTTTCCATGCTCCCTTTGCATTGTTTTTTGTCTAGGTAATTGATTCTTTGAGAGATTCGATGTTTCCATGAATTAAAAAAAAAAGATGGTAAAGATTTCATAGGAAAAAAGTTTCTTGAATAACAAGAGGGTCATCATGTATGAGTGGTTTAGTACAGTCATTTTTAATGGCTCGGTTTGGGGTTTTTTCCTCCACAGAATTTCTACGAGCTGGTATTGGTATTCATCATGCTGGCCTGCTTGTAGAAGACAGATGTAGCGTAGAGGACTTATTCCGCCTGTCCCAACTACCAGTGCTTGGTAAGCTGTCATGCTGGTGGATATTTGACTAGGTCTACTTTATAGCATAATTAGAGTCATCCGTTGCCTTGACCTTTAATTCATTTGACAGAGCTCGAAATGTCCAGCAACACATTTTTACACATACAATTAAGAAACAAAAAAAAAATTCTCTTCTCCCGATTGAAATGGTTATCTTATTATCTTTCTTTATTTTCTCTCATGGTGAACCTTGCAGGCTATCAGATCTAAGATTTTTGTCAATTAGTGTGTAGATGGATGGTTCTTTGGTTCAAGATTTGATTGAGGAATCAGTACAAACTTGCTTCATAAAAGAATAGGTAGAGAGCATAATTTTTGTGCTAGGAGTGAGTGTGGTATGACATTTGTATCTTTCTATTCTCTATTACTGATTTGTTTTGGGGAAGTTGTGTAGTTGTACTGTCTGTTGTTTATTTCATCATAAGTGCTGAAAACAATTGTATTGTGCTGTTTGAGGGATATCTGCTTTTCTCTTTCTCTATATGACATTATGCTTTCCTTCCTGTTTCATTTCATGTTTTCCCTTACAGTTTCCACCAGCACCCTTGCCATGGGTGTCAATCTACCTGCCCATCTGGTCATCGTCAAGTCAACGCATTTCTACCACATGGGAAGTGTCCAGGAGTACTCAGACATGCAAATCTTGCAGATGATTGGCAGGGCTGGAAGACCCCAGGTCTCTAGGCAATCCCCCCCACCCCCTTTGTTTGGGGCTTTTTTTTTTTTTTTTCTCACCTTTTTTAGGCTTTAGTTTAATTAGGATCGCCTGCACTATAGTAGATTTTATTTCACATGAATCTCCCTCATGTTAATCTTCATTCTTCACTATCAAAGTGGAAATCCTCTCTAAATTTCCTCTTTACTGTTTATAAAATTTCTTCGTTTGACACTTCCTAAGATTTGAGAAAGTCTGAATAAAATTGAATTAGGTGTACAGCTACAATCTCATCATTTGGGTCTATAGACATTCACTTTAATCCTCACTTACTAAAAATAAACAGGCAAGCAAAATTTCTTGGGCCTCTAAACCGTCACAAGGGTGTGAAACATCTTGAAACAGAAAAACAGAAGGCAAAAGAAGTTGTGCAGACAACAAAGGTCGAATGACTTCGAAAATTCAAATTTTTTGGATGCCCAAAACGATCAGGGCAACTTAGATTTTTTTTTAAGGTTGTCCAAACAAAGAAGTGGATGCCGTGCCATGATCGCCAATGTCTGTCTCAGGCTTGGCACTTGAAGACGCAGACATTCACATTGTTACTATTTCGAGTTTGATTTAAAGACTGGGAAAGTTTTGATGACAAGAATCATTATCCAGCTGCAACCACATCCCCTATGGGGCCCTTGACATTCACTTTTTACATTTGTTGTTTCAAGTTTTATTTCACTTCACCCTGCTCTTTTAACATACCTGAAAAAGAGAGAATCAATCAGAATTTGAGGATAATTCTTGTAGTATATTTGGACGCATATTGTGATTTCCCAGGGTGTAAGCAATGGCTAACAAGTTGAGGAATTTGTTCTCGGTCCAGCCTACAACCCATTTTATGTTGCATAGAACTTTCAGACCAAGATCTGTCTCTTCCAATAGTCCCTGTCTAAAAGCTGTCTGCCTAAGAGCCTGGTTATGATGGAGAACTTCGTCAACACACTAGCAGGATTTCAATCTTCTTGGATTTGTAACTCCATTTTAAAATGTTCATCATCTGGGTGAGCACTTTGAAGACCATGTAACATGCCACCTTAGCTGTGGGTCCCATGTAAGTAGGACTAGGTGATACAATGTTTGCAATTCAATAGATTGGTTGATCTGGACAGCATTATTAGGCCTTGGATGTAGCATCCTGTCTAGATGTCAGTGGGCTATTGAATTGTATGTCACAAGGGTGATAGACTGAACGCAGCTCTGAAAGCTACACCTAATGGACAAGATGTGTTTATTAGTCATGCCTTTGCTTTAGCGAGCTGTATGGTTGTTGGGTCAACAGGTGATAGCTGTGTCTGGGTTACCGTGGTTGTCTGAAATGATGTCACTCAAGTCTATTGTCAGTAGGTGGAGACTACCACATTATTGGACACAATCTGCAGAATTTCTTAAGGCCGAATATCTTCTATTTTTCAATGATCAAATTAATATTGCTAGATAACTTTTCTCCTCTTTCCTTGTTCCTCTTAAAAGGGGAAAAAGAACAGAATAATGCAGAAAAAGGAGGAGGCAATTTAGATGGATGGGTTTTTTGGTGTGCACAAATTCAGCTGGGGATATTTACATGTAAAAAACACATTGAAAGGATTGAAGGAGTGCAGCAAAGAGCCTGACAGTTTTGGACAGGAATGTTTAACTAATACATGCACTTAAAACTGTAAGGCTGACATTACAAGATTAACAAAAAACGTCTCGTTTAATTCTTTTATACAAAGCTGTCAACACCTATAATATACTGTTGTTGTGTTGTGAGTGGTTTTTTATTCCTTGTGTCATGTTTAAATACAATCTCATGTTCTTATCGTGTCAAGTGTTTTATCATCAGTTTGACACATCCGCCTCAGCAGTGATCATGACAAAGGCCAAACTCAAGGTAAAATCTATGTTCATGTAACCCATAATATCTCTTCTTCTTCTTTTTTTTTCTGTGTTTTATCTGTTCCTTCCATCCATTCTCCATACTTTGTTTTTCTCCTTTTCTCATTTCTTCTTTCCATGCTCGCCTCCTGTAATGATATAACAACTGTCATCTTACCTACTGACTGATTGACTGACTATAATGGCTGACTAACTCAACCTATTTAATTCATTTCCATTACAATGCAGTCTCTCAGATTGTCAGTTATCCTTTAAAAGCTGAGAGGGGCATTATTTGATGTTGAATAATACTTATATATAGAAAGTTGGCATACTTTTATTAAGAACCCTCTCACGTATAATTATGCCAACATACACGTTATAGCATTTTAGTGAATTTGTATTAATTATTTTAATTTCGACAGAATCATTACCAAGCCCTTGTCAGTGGAACACAACTCATTGAGAGCAGGTTGGGTTCAAAGGTTGTGTCTATATTGTTAATTAACCAGAAGATAGACAAGTTACGGAAGTGACAGTATATGTTCTCTGTGCTAAGATTTAGTTCATGTAGTTTCCCATCTGTGTGTTAAAGGCCTTCACTGCGTCAATAGGAGTAAGACTGTCCTTCAATATCAATTTATTAATGAAGACTTCTATAATCTCCTGATATGACAACATCATGAAATACATCTTACGTTTATGAAGACTTTGATAGCTTTCCTTCGTCTCTACTTCATGATAAATTAACTGACTCAACACATATATTGTACCAAGTGTCATATTTTGATTTAAACTTGATATCTGCCTTTTAGTCCTGTGACATCGTGTTTTCAATCTTGGAAATAATACCAATTTACATTGATCAAAACATCCTATTTAATCACTCTTCAGATATAATTTTCCTATTTTTAATGTAATTTTCATTACTCGTTGTAGTCTCCACCTCAACCTGATAGAACATCTGAATGCTGAGATTGTCCTCCAAACCATCAATGACATGGCCCTAGCCATAGAGTGGATGAGACACACCTTTCTCTATGTTCGGGTTATCAAGAATGCTAAGCATTATGGCTTGCCTGAAGGTCTGACTAAAGAACAAATTGAAAAGAGGTTACAAGGTGATTGCTTGTTTAATTATATTTCACATCCTTTAAATTAATTTATTCATGTATTTATTTGATTAAGTCACCTATTAATTTGTGTGTGTGTGTGTTTATATGTAAATGTGTTGATGTACATGCGTGCATTTATTTATACATTTATTGTGAGAATTAATATGAAGGATTTGTAAATTTACAATATTTGAACAGATCTCTGTTTACGGAATCTCAACTTGTTGACATCCTTACACCTGGTCTCAGTCCAAGAAGAAACCTACGAAATACTCCCAACAGGTTTTGATGTTTTTATAAATGGATGCAATACACATTTTCAATTTCAAATTTTTCTGTTACCTTTCTTTTACAAATTCACGATGTATTGAGTCATCATTTCTTTCTTACTGTCAACCTATAATTTACATTGCTTATGCTTTGTTTTCTTTCAGATTTTTTAAGATCCAACGACTTGTTTCAACTCCTCCCCTCCTTCTCTTCCTCCTCTTTTTCTCCTATGTCTTTTGCTTCCACTCCTATATTCTTCTCTCTCTATCTTCTTCATCTCTCTGCCCTCCTTATCTTCTTCCTCCTGTATTCCTTCGTCCTCTTCTTGGGATGTTTTTTACAGGGCCTGTTTTATTTGAGATAAAGTGAATAGCCCCTGCAACATTGTCAGATTTTATGTCACAATTATGGGGTCTAAAGAATGATTTTAACCATAGCTTGAAGATATTTTCACTCTCTACATTCGCCTCTCTGTCTCTATCCCCCTCACACTCAGAAACCGGCCGATTAATGGCACGATACTGTATTGCCTTTGAGACAATGAAACTGTTTCATTCGATTGATCCAAAACAAGACACCATTGCAGATATGGTAGGTTTTGTCTACAATGAAATTACTACATTTTAAATACATAGGTTAACATTAAGGCCACAAGTTGGTCTCTACTTAACATGCATATATACACCCATTATAATCCCATTGAATTTTCAGTTACAATCACTGCCACACCCAATCCATCCCATACTGTTGGGAATTCCAACACGGTCTTTATCCCTGAATACACTGAGTGGAAGTTAGCAGTATGTGACATTGTGTTCCTACGTCTATTTTCCATATGCCAGGCCTAGTGGAGTGATGCAATGGCTGCTGACAAACTCACACATGACCTTTAGTATTTGATTTAGTCGCAATCAGTGTTTCTCTCCAGTAACCCTTGACTCAAACAGGGCCTTTGGCATTTGATTTAGTCGCAATCAGTGTTTCTCTTCAGTAACATTAGACTCAAACAGGACCTTCAGTATTTGATTTAGTCGCAACCAGTGTTTCTCTTCAGTAACATTAGACTCAAACATGACCTTTAATATTTGATTTATTCGCAATCAGTGTTTCACTTCAGTAAGACTTGACTCAAACTGGACCTTTAGTATTTATTTAAGCTACAATCTTTATTTCTCTTCACTGACATTTGACTCAAACACAGATAGGTTATTTCAACTAAGAAGCCATTTATCTTGACTCTCAAGAGAAAAAAAATCAAGAGAGCGAGAGGGGGGGGGGGGGGGGGGGGGGGGGGGG
>JBCJKE010460579.1:0-19347 GCA_039654525.1 Melibe bucephala | reverse complement strand
CTCCCCCCCATAATTGTTTTTAGCTTTTTTTTTTTAAGGCCGTAGCATACAATATCATACCAGTGATGACGTCACCTAATTGACTGTAGAGTGAAACTAGCCTAGGTATCAAACGAAGGGTTCAATCATAGGTCAATGTCCCTTCTCTCACCGTTTCTTAGAATTGGTTTGGTGTAGGTTTTTGTCTTTATGTGGGGGTTGTTTGTTGTTTTTTCCCCTCTCACACAGTGTCATTAGGGTAGGGTTTAGAAGAGAGGACAAACCTGTGCGTTTATACGCAATACGAAATTCTACGCATTGTGAAGGCTCATGGTCAGATCACACGGATGGATAGTATTAGACTTGCAGTTTCACTTGGCACATTTATTATAATAAACAACAATGATGAGAATAAATTTTAAACATAAAACAGCCATTCCATTCATGAACCTTTGTAGCAAGTCATTTGCGCATCAATGTCAATACTCTTAAAAGCATGCTACTCTCAAAGGCAATAAAAGAACAGACATCCAAACCAATTGTCTCAAGTAGACACACAATCACACCTTGGTCATCTGATCAACGAAACCACAGCACAGGCCCTGCCCTCCCTTGGTGATCAAAAGAGTACTGCCTTCCTCTCCTGCATAGTGTGGGCCGTGTTTTGGTCATTGGGCAATGCTTAATGAAGCCTAAGCATTCCCATACCATACTATTATGAAAGATTATGTCATAGAAGGCCCAGCGGCTAACAAATGGGAGGGACAAAGAGGAACACCGATAGGTGACTTGTCACTGTAAACCATTGATTGACCGTTTTTGCTGCCAATCATCGTTTAGTTTATCACTGGACACTCTACACAAAGGGTAGTCACTGATTAAACCACATACACTTTACATTCAATTATCTAATAGTAATAGTACATACAGTGCAGCATGTATTCGCTGAATACGCGTTCATCGAATTCACGGATCTCTTGAACAAGCTGCATTGTCCCGAATATTTTCCTTTACTTCCCTTACATTTTTTTCACGCATTAGTTGAACCTTTTCATGGATTTCTCGAATTTTCTGCGTGTTTCTCAATCAATGGAAGCATGTTTCTCCCTAAGCACGTTTCTCCCTGTCTTAGTAGTCTGAAAAGCCTATGAATCCGTGACTAAAAATAGCCCACATCCTGCTGACATAATATAGTCGCTCGGTACCGTTCGCATGAAAAGCCCACTAGGCGGAAGTAGTAATACTAGTACTAGGCCTACAAGTTCTAATACATGAAGTAGCATCCGAACACACCCCTGATCTATCAAAGACTATCCATTGGTGTTTGGTAACTAAATATATAGCCTACGCTATGCTAACGTATGGTAGATCCATGCCTACAATAGTACACTAGTACATTGCACGTACGGAGGCCTAGCTGTAGCCTGTTATTATTTGATGTATCTACTGTTCCGTTCACTAATCCTCAATACCGGTAGCTCGACAGGAAATGGCAGAGAAAAGAAAATTAACTGCTCTTTTTAGTGTTACTCTCGAAGTTAAAAAAATAAAACAATGCAAACAAACAAACAAAAGCCCCGGCTGAGGTAATACTGACACACAAGGGACATAAAAATATTATTAAATTACTGCACTATTACTATACTACTACTTCTACTACTACTGCTATACGGTAAGTATAAAGGTTCCCCCTATCACATAGTGCTTTCACATATTGCTTGAATCATAGATTCCTCAAACTATTTCTGTTGTCCCAAGTTCGACGAATGAGTGTTGGACTGTATGTACTTTGTTACCCCCCCCCTGCCTATACGTCTAAAAGCCCACTCCGTCTAACAGCCTGTTTTCTTTGTCACCCGAAGGATGGTTTATTAGGTGGAGACTGTACTGCTATTAATTATACTTCATAATTTTGAGTATTTTTTTACGTGAATTTAGCAGTCTATGAAGAAAAAAGGCTGCTCATTTTCATTCTTTTGCATCATGCTATAGTGAAGAAAATCTTTGGTCTGACGAAGTGATCATAGCAGTTTATTTGACACAAATTGACTGTAAGACCAGTTTGAGCTATATTTGTTGACCCTGACTGACAATTCCCTCATGGTGATTGATGTTCAATACATTACTGTTCTACTATTTGATGTTCTCCCAAGTTTTTCAGTTTTTTGTTTTTCTTTCTTTTGATAGAGATTGCTTTAGCTGTTAGTTTTATACTCAGCTCAGTTAAAGTTACTGTGATCCCTGTTTGCATTTATTTTACCTTTTTTCTCCTTTCTCTTATTCAAGTACTTTTACCTAGAGCACAATGCCTTGAATGGCCTAATGTATGATCATTTTGCTTTTTCAGATAATGCTGAATACTAAACAAATCATGTCTCATGTTTATACAACTTTTTTCACTAGAGTTTCTTTGGCTTTGGTCAAAGTGCTGAGATAGACATCGTTCTCGATGGTCAGGAAAGCAGACGAACGGCAGAAATAAAGACAGAGGATGGGAAACGAGAAAAACATTATCTTTACTTTGATGGAGAAACTGTTTCAGGAAAGGTAAATGTTGAAACATAAAAGAGTCACTGTATTTTGGATTTTGTGTTGTATTACATGCCTTTATTGCTTTTTTATTGATAAAATTCAAGTTGCTTGGACGTTTTTTCAAATACCAAATGTATTGTTTCATATGCAAAAAATGAATAGCGTTGTATTCGATTCACACCTTGGAAATTGTTACAAAAGAAAGTAGGGTGCAATATTTGACAAAATCATTTTCTTTTCTTTTTCAGGTGAATATCAATTTGAAAAAGAGTGGCAGCAAATTAGAACATCAAGGAATAAAAATTGAATTCATCGGTCAAATAGGTATGCTTTGATTTGTAGCAAAAATATTCCCTATTGTCACACTCATTTATGAATGATTTGAGTGTGTTAAATTTAAAATTTTTTTTTTTTCTTCTTTGTTTTCTTCTCCTCTTTCCCCTCAGTAACATTTCATATTGTACATTATTTTCCTTAGAATTGTACTATGACAGAGGAAATCATCATGAATTCACATCATTGGTCAAAGAGCTGGCTCGACAAGGGGAACTTACTCAGAACACTAGCTACAACTTTGAATTTGCTCAAGTGGAAAAACCCTACGAATCATATACTGGTGCTAATGTTCGATTAAGGTTAGTACAGTTAAACCTTTGAACAAGACCAACCTTAGGAAAAAAAGAAAAATGCTCTTTGTTGACAAGTGGTAAATTTTTAGAATATCACTGAGGCTAATCAAGTCATAAGCACATTGACAACGTAAAAATAAATTAACTATCCCAGGCATTTGAAAAAAAGAAATTCATACTAACACTCACAGTCACTTCTTGGATACAAACAATTAAGTAAACCTGCTTGAAAAATTATTTCATACAACTTGAATAAGACACCATTGCCTAAACCAATACTATCTGCAATCTTTCAACCTGTCTCACCAAGTCGACTCAACTTTGTCACTTTCACCCTCACCTACGAAAACAGCACCTTAAACTATTAATGGGGAAAACATAACAAGAGTATTATTGCCATTTTTATTTTACAACTCAGTGTGGCTGTGTGTTTGTGTGTGTGTAGACGTAGTGCTACTTTAGCTCATGACCTGATGATTTGATTCTTTTTCTATTAATGACAGGTATTTCTTACGAGTAACTATTGTTCGACGCATCTCTGACACAGTGAAAGAGCAAGACATTGTGGTGCACACCTTATCCCAGTATCCAGAGATGAACTCCAGTATCAAAATGGAAGTTGGTATAGAGGATTGCCTCCATATTGAATTTGAATACAACAAGTCCAAGTAAGAAACATTGAGCTTTGGTTTTAATCCAGAAAAAAAAAAAGAAGAAATTTGCTTAAAATATTATAACATTGTAAGGGCTTTAATTTACAATATAAAGAAGTAAATGAAGACCTATATACATGTGTGGGATCAGGGTTGTGGTTAGGCAGTTTCATGGAATTTTGCGAATTTCCAGGCACATTGTGCCTCCATATTTGCTTACAAGATCTCTTGAAGTACAGTGTGCACCCACATTTCTTTACAAGATTTCTGTTGTCACATTGCACTCCACATTTGCATACAAGATCTCTTTTCAGCCCGCTTCTTTCTCAGACATTTTAATTTTTCTTGTAAATAATTAATGCTTGTTTTTAGTGAAAGTTATTTTGTTCTAAGATTAAGACAAAGATTCTTCTCTGGATTTCACTGAGCCTACTTTGGAACACTAGAAGGCTTGATTTACTCTCTCAAAATATCAATATTGACCATTGCCCAATGACGGAATCACCTTTCATCGAAATGAAAGAAGAAAGACAGTTATATCCTTTGAAAGATTGATCAAGCTCTCATTCTTCGAGAATAATCAGTTTTAGTAAGTCACATTAACACAATATTGAAGGTGTCAAGTACGCCGCTAACATTCAGCGTACACCTTTAAGATTAGAAAATAGATACAATGATATAGATATTTCAAAGAGATATAACTTTAGATACGATAAGATAGAATTAAAGACTAGGATGATAAGGCCAGCTGTATGAGAACCACAGAAATTAAAACTCTTCTCAAGAAATACATGGAAACTTTTCAAATACCAAATTTTCACAGATGATAAATTATACCTTTTAGAATCAAATTCTATAACTTTAAATAAAAATTGGAGGAGGACTTGCCCAAAATATTTAATTCAATTTGATAGAAATAAAAATAATCCAATTTTAAAGAGTAAAAAATACCCTCTGCTATAAAGCACAATATAAATGTTACAGAAAAGTGTAGATGGAAAAGAATTCTATCGTCTTCTTAGCAAGACAACGACCTTTAAAAGGATATCGTGAAAGTGGGTACTAGAAGTGTTTATTAGGAAAGTTGAGACAATGGAATACTAAAATTGTGATAATAAGCCTGCACACTGTTGACAAGGGGAGCGTTGAGTGTCAAAACAATTATTTGGAGGCGGCGGTGACAGATGACTAATAGTTGCCGGGTATACCTACCTGTATTGTGCTTGGGTGCCGGCTAACTTAAGTGGCCGGTTTGAGTTTCATATTAAAAGTTGTGATTAGGACATTATAAAGAGCCTATTGGCAATGTCATATCAGATAAAAAAAAATGCAAACCATTGGTCCTTATGATGGTCTCCTCACCGCTTTCAAAAGACTGAAAAAAGGAAATGGTTCCGGCACATAGTGAGGGTGGGAGGGCTTCCAAAAACTGCTTTCCAGGAACTGTCAGAGGAGGCAGGAGAAGAGACAGATCTAAGAAGAGGACAATATCACAGAATGGGTGGACCTGAAGCTAAGTGAGCTGATGAAACGGGCAGAGGACAGGAAGGCGGGAAAAGAAGGGGAAAAGACTAGTTTATATGGTTATTGGTAGTGCCCCTACGGTTTCAGCCATGGGATAGATAGATAGATAGATTAGGACATTAACATGGTGCTGATATTTAATAAAAACAAAATAAGAGCAATGTCATGCAATATGGTCGAAGTAGGAAATAGGGTTCTACTTATTCATGTATATAATACTTTTATTTTAACAATGAAGATAATCATGACTTTGATGATTTATCTTTACCTGTGTTAAATATCTGCCAATGAGGCTTTTATATGCATCAAGGTGGTTTGTATGGTCTTCCCTTTTTTGTTTTTCTTCTCAGTGTAGCTGTGAATAGTCCTCCTTGCTGACATGACATTAAAAATCAGACTTCCAAATTTATTTTAAAAAGAAAAAAGAAAAAAAAAATGATATGATGAAGATGTGCTATCATAAACAAGTTTTCATTTCTATTTCTTTTCCTGTAAATATGTTGAGTTTTCAGGCTAAGGATTTTCCTTCATCTAAATGATGGTAATCATGGGTAATTGTGCTGCAATACATAAAAATTAAGGATGAAATACCACACCTTTGATAGCTCCTTTCAAACTTGTTGGCATTCATTTACTTTTCTTCCTCCATTCCCTTCCCCCATTTTTCTTTTTGATATTTATTTTTGATAAAGTTCATTAATACAAGACTGTCATTATTGGGTGTCGATTTGACACACGACAAAGAATAACTTATCTTGTTATATTCATATCAAACTGCTGCTTGCACAAACCAAAGGTACCATTTGAAGGATGTTATTGTTGGCAAGATCTATTTTCTGCTGGTACGGATTAAAATCCGCTATATGGAACTGGCAATAGTTCGAAGGGAGACTACTGGGGCAGGTAAAAAGGAGGTGCCATTAGTGCCACCTGATGCTCTGCTGTATATTTCATGTAACTGGAGGTTTTTGTTTTTTTTTGTTTTTGTTTTTTTGACAACTCTGCACACAGGCATTTGTTCCTTTTTTTCAATTCCCATATTTATTGCTTTCAATGTTGACATTTTAATTTTTTATTCCTTGATTATTTTAATTCCTGCTGCCCTTAGCCTTAATTGGTCGATGTATTTGGTTGTATGTAATTTATTTCTCCACATGTCCTGAATATTTCTTTGACGAAAATATTGCAATAATGATAATGAGCATCCAGTTAGAAAAGACACTCTCTTAATATCTGGTGCAGAGGAATAAATGAAAAAAGAAATTACTGATATCCAAACTTTGTTACTAATTGGGAAAATAATTATCAGTTTCCTAAAGTTCCTGATTCTATCATATCTTGAAAACTTGAATTTTGCTCTTTTTTAAATCTTTAGACGTGTGTGTATGTGTTAATTTTCTTTATGTATGTATATATTTTATGTAAGATTAAACTAATCCTTACTTTGAACATATTGATATTAAACAAATACTGAGTTTGAACATAGTATTATCTTCATGTTTACTAGTGCTGTATTATGTTGATCAATTATTAAATTAAAAGTATACCTTAGGATTGTTATTAAAGATTATCAAATTATGTCTAGAAGTTTCACTGTGTGTGATGTTGCTTGTAGACTTTGATTTACTGTAAAGAAATTTCTGTTTAGCTTGTCAAAATCAAGTGTTCACATTTCATTGTAATTTTTTAATGTATCTTATCTATTCTCATAATTTTTTGTTTACTGTGTAAATTTATTATGTCCTTGTTTTCATTGTGCGTATCTAGTAGAAATGAACTTTAATCATTTCTTGTTTTTTATTTTTCTCACCACATCCTGTTTGATGTTGACAAAAATCTTCGTAGAATCCCTTCATATTAGACTGATATGAGTAATTCAGTCTTATTCTATTTGTAATATTGAGATGAGTAATATTTTCTTCATCATTCCCGGTTCTTACTTTTAAGAGGAAATTTTCACATGCTGTACCTAAAAATACAAACTTCTCAGGTTTTGAAGTTTTTACAGAAGAGAGTGGGTAGGTGTTTGAAAGAATTTTTTTTTTTTTAAGGGGACGCATTTTTTTTTTTTTTTTTAAGGAGAAAGGTTTTTGAAATATTTAAATCACAAAATCATATTCAATTTTTCTTGTAATTCTTGCAGTGAAATGTAACATGCAATATTATCAAATGTTACACCCCAGAAGAAAACAACCCCCTCCCCCTTAAAAAATACAAAACAAAAAATAAAACAAACAACAAAACAAAACAAAAAAAAAGCAACAAACACAACAACAACAACAACAACAAAATGATACAAAATAAAGCAACAACATATTATATTTTTGCTGAGAAATGATACATGTGCCATTCACTTAATCTGACATTCTTATATGTTTGAAAGAAGAGTTGTAGAATGTAATATCCATCTAAGAAACCTTGCCGTAATACTTAACAAGCGAAAACGCTTTATATACATATTGTTGTTTTTGTTGTGTCTGTTATTGTTTGTTATTATTATTATTATTATTATTATTATTATTATTTTTATTATTATTATTATTATTACAAGAGGCACACATACAGCTGAGGGACGGTAGTCATTATCAGTTTATACCAACAATAGCAACTCATCTTGTGTGAAAGACTAAAGTTAAAGTCATTCTGCATCTATACCTCTCTATGTATCTATTTCGGAATAGACATGTATGGTCTTGCCATAAATCTTTTCTCTTGTGTCTGAAATATTGCTCTCCCAAGTTGCTTTGTGCTCTTTGTTTATCATTTCCTTTTTCTGTTTTTGACTACTTTATATCTTCTCTCTTTTTTTTCTTTTTTTAATTTATTTTTGTTTTTAGATGTTTTCTTATACGTTGTTTCTTGAGTTTCCTTTTTTTCTTTTTCTTTTTTTTTTTTTAAAGTTTATTTTTGTTTTTAGATGTTTTTTTATTTGTTGTTTGTTGAGTTCCTTTTCTTTTTTTTCTTCGTTACTTTGATCCTCTGTTTTGGTTTTCAGATACCATTTAAAAGACGTGATCGTGGGTAAAATTTACTTCTTGTTGGTGAGAATCAAAATCAAGCATATGGAACTACAAGTGATAAAGCGCGAGTCAACAGGAACAGGTACATTTTTACAGACAGGTACACAAGAATACATACTAACACACACTCACAAGCAGACTCAATGACAGCTGGTGCTTGGCTGAAAGACAGTGGCTTGAGGAATACGGTTTTCATTGCCTTTTTTTTTCTTTATTTTTTTCTGTTTCTCTCTCACTCACTTCTAATACTTAGGTTCTTTTCTTTGGAGCAATCTCTCACTACAATTTGAACCAGGGACTTTGTTATATTTTAAATGAAAATTTGAAATTTGTCACTGGCTGCAGTGTTTTGGATCATTTGTTGATGATATTATCAAGCAGGATAGGGAATTGGATGTAGCAGCAGTGAGTGTATTAGGGATGAGTGGTGAATTTTCACTCATCTTCTTCCCATATCATGAACTCAATCCCGTGTTATATTCTCTAGTCAATAAATTTCTTTTACAAGAGCATACAGAAAGAAGATGTATATATATATATATATATACACCCCCCCCCCCCAAGGGGGAAAAAAAAGAAAAGAAAAAGAAGCCAAACCAATAAAACAGACGGAAAGGACCTAAAACAAAACCACAACAAAATGAATTTGCATTTTGGAATTCAAATAATGTCCTGCTCAGAAACGAAAAGTCACAAAAATAATGATCAGGTATTTGTTTTGTCGAGTTTAGTAAGCAAGAAAATTAAATAATCCACTTGCATTTGTAATGTTCTTTGCTATTCTTTCCTGCGTAAACAGACTGGAACAGGTTTTCCCATCGTGGTAAACTTGTTTTAATGCATCTTTAATTGTGTTGTATTTCACTTGTCATGACTTGCTTCATTTTGTGCTATGTTAGAGAGAAGGAAAAAAAGCAGAAAGATAACTTTTTTTTTATCTGCATTGTACGTGCATAAAATACACTGAAGTGCAGTGGAATTCTCCTAATCAAAACTTCATAGAAATAGGGAATGGCTTTGAATGCAAGAACACTCTTTCGCAAAACATGTTACAAAAGCAACTACGAAGCTACTGCATGTGCAGTAGTCCATGCAGAATTAAACAGAAAAGAATTACTGGTAGGGTAGTTGACATAGTTGACAGTTTATGTATTATATTTAATAAAGGCATGCAGCAGCATGGGATGAATTAATTAGGTTAAGCTGTAGACTTTCACAATAGTCACCCATGCTGGGGGAAAAAGACAAAACTGCAAGGTGTATTGGTTTCCTACAAGCCTATAGTAAGTAGTAATAAATGGCTTCTCTGTCACTGAAGTACGCTTGTCTGAAACTGTGATCATCTTACTATTAATGCAGAGCGTGACATTTACAATTTTTGGACTATTGGAGATAAGCCTTAATGTTTCTCTCCTGACGTCTCAATTTTGCGTACGTTTTTTTATATGTCTGGAGGTCATTTATTTATATTAGGCTTCCTGGTAAGGTATTTAGTGCAGATGTTGATACGTATTTGACTTGAGGTCTTTGGTTTTGTTAATTTTGATAGTTTCATCAACTTTCTTAGGTCTTGATTAAGTACTGTTGGAATGGAGGTGGGTGTTCTTCCTTTGTATTTTTGGCCTTTGTCATAGTAGGCTTTCAATGATAATGAAAGCAAGCCTTTACTATAGTGATATTAATGGGTCCATTGAAGACTGTTCATATATATTGATCTTATGATTCAGGAGTAGGGACAAATTCAGGATTAAGAAAAATAACCAATTATGTGAATTAGAATTTCAGAGAAAATAGATCTATTGAAGTTTGAAATTATTCTGGCTCCACTATATATCAAGTAAAAGTCATTAAACTTTACATAATCTTTTTCAAATTTACAGATCTATTTTTGTTCTTTCTTATCTTATGCTAATCATAAATTTAAAATGTTGTTAAACAACAAATTGCTTTTTTTGTTTACTTTCTGAAGGCTTTTAACGGATGGTAAATAGCTCTTAGGTCTTAAAATTTAAGATTTGATCATTTGCTGCAAATAGTGATTATCACATATAACTAAAATCAATGAAAAAAGGTTGAAGTCTATGTTTTTGTCCACCAATTTATATTTCTTTCAACATTTTTGTTTGTTACTTTAGTGTTATATGTACACTTTTAAATTCTATTTAGTTATTTGTTGCTTGCATGATACTGTCTACATCTCTGATCTTTTGAAGCCTTTCAGTAGGTATTTAAATGTGTCACAGTTGTCATTTAAATGTTGTTAATAGTTGTCATTTAAATGTTGTCATTGTTGTTTCTTATACTCCTACTGATTTCATTTCACTTGTCATAGTTGTGTTTTATGGCTAATATTTGAATATGCCATGCCTGTTTTGATTTATTTTGTTTCTTTCAATGCTGTTCTTAAACTCTCATGGGCATGAAAGCCGTTTTTCTTTCATTTAATTAGTTAAGACAAGAGATGCTTAAAATGTTTTGACTTTTTTCTTACTTTGTACTTTTTCTGATGATGTTAAAGGACTTTTACTAATACCATTTTGGAAAAATTTTAACTTTCAGCAAGCTTAAAAAGATAAAAAGTAAAAGAAAGAAGTGATGTATTACCATAAACAAACAATTGTCACATTTGTTTTTGGACAATGCAGATAAATTTAATGGGAAGAGATTCAACCGATGTATTCTGACCATTTTGCAATAAGAATCTTACTTGATAAACTAAATTGTTTGATGGGGATTTACCGAAGCAAATGAATTTAAATTTAAGGTTGTTAAGCTGAAAGATATTGATGAACATTTGTTTTTAATACACATTATTAGTCAGTAAGTCTGACAAAGCCTTATTTGGAATTTTGATGCCATTTGAAGTTAAGTCTCTAGATAAAGGTGTTGAGGAATGCAATGAATGTCACCAAATTGAACTATTTAAAGATTAAATTCAAACTATTTATTCATTAAACAACCCCACCCAAACTGTTATGTATATGTCATTATTTTAAAAAACTCAAAAGGAATATATGTATATATATTTCTTTTAAAAATGTCATTCTTTAAAAACTGTCTTAAGGTTTGAAATACATGCATATCCTAGAAAAACATCCAAAGATTCAAGTACTTATATAATTATAATTCTTAAAAAAAAACAACAAAAAAACAAACCCAAACAAACCCAAAAATGTTTAAAGGTTTTGATTACATATATATGTAATTCTTAAAATACCATCTGAAGGTTTGGAATGATTTATACAATGTATATACATACTCCTTAAAAACCATCTGAAAGTTTAAAAGACATGAATATGTAACTCATATACCAAAAGGTTTTGAATAGACCTACATGTATATTATGTCATTCTAAAAAATAAAATTTTAAGGCTTTGAGTACATTCATGACAACATGTAATTCTTAAAATGCCATTTTTTCAATACATATATATAATATTAATATGCCATTCTACTTCACACTGCACCTATCAATACCATATTTTTTTTCTCTCGAAGGAACCACTTTAAACTTTTTCTGTTGAATGAAACACCCAAGTTTGTTTTAAGAAATCTTTTTTTATTCATCCAACAGTTTAGATTCTCTAAGTCTTTGTCTGGCTCTACTTCTAGGACTTCTAGTTTCCCAGTTAAAGCTAGTTGTTTAAGACCCTCATGTCGTTTAGATGCCCCAGAAATTCTACTCACCAGTGTCTAATTGTTTTCATCAAAGACAGCTCTAACCGAGCTTCATTGAATACATTCTTGTTTGATCTTTTATCCTTCCAAGAAATTGTGGGCATTCTACTCAAAACCCAAAATTCTGCTGCCTCTCTACAAACTATTTCCATAGACCCTTTAAAATAGTACCGGTGGCTGGTGTTGTATTTTTTAACGTTACTTAAAGAAGCAGTCTTGAAAAATACTATTCTAATCCACGAGAAAAAATAATTTGTGGTGGGTCATTGCAAATCTTGGTCAGCATGCAAAGATTCAATGAAAAGCAACGATTGTGACGCTCTGGGCAATTCTGTGCGAACATACCTGGGTGAAAAGGCCATAAAAATAATTAGGAACATGATTTGGCCAAGGTCTTACACTCCTGTTATACCATATTCCCACTATATTTCATAGCAATTTCGTAATAATTGTCTTTTTTCGCTTTTTCTTTTTACCTCATATTCACTGTTAATCTCTTAACTATTGCTGTTTATTCCAACAAGGACCAAATACTTTCAATGAAAATGAAACCATTGCAAAATATGAGATCATGGATGGCGCCCCTGTCAGAGGTACGTTGTGTATTTTGTCACCTGTTAGCTTATGCATGATATGTTAGTGTTAAGTTTAGGGAGAGAACTTACTTACAGAAAAATCAGGAATACTGAAACCCATACAAAATTCTTTTGTAATTTGCCAATAATATTGCATTTTCATTGTTTTACAATTTGCCATAATCTAGGTGCATTTTACCAGTGATAGTCGCTAAGCTTTGAAAAAGATTTTTTTGTACAGTGGAATTCATTTAACACAAACCCGTTTTACACGAATTTGGCCTTTAACACGAACTGACCCGAATCCCCAATTTTTTTTCTTCTTTATTCAACTAATGCAACATTCTATAACATGAACTCAAATTTTACTAGATCTTGTTTACACGATCCGAAACCGGCGCTTCACGTAAACTTTTTCAGAGTTTTCCTACCTTTTCTTGCACCAACAAGGCTTCGGATCTATGCGAGCCATGCGATGCGCACGTGAAGGGTACACAGGCGCATCACACACCACTGCCTCCTAGCACCATAGCAGCATAATTCATTCTATCAACGCACTTCGATTTTCTATCAACTAAATCTCCCCCCCCCAACCCCCAAGATAATACGTAAAATTATTGCTACGAAGTTCAGATCGGGTTATCTTCATTAATTTTCCTCAATCCTCTTAACACAAATTCTTGATAACACAAACCAGTTTAATCAGTCCCTTGGAGTTCCTGTTATCAGGATTATACTGTATGTTGTTTTCACTACCTTTAAGATTCATCTAAAGTTTGGAGTATATTTTCATTGCAACAATATTTTTGTTGTGAATATTTTATTGCATCAGTCATTTGATGATGAATCATGATGTATTGCCAGTGGTTTTGCATGCTTTCTTTTTAATCTCATTTTTATCTTTAAAATTCATAGAACATTAATTTTTTATTTTAGGAGAATCCATTCCTATCCGTCTTTTTCTGAGTGGCTATGAGCTGACTCCAACAATGAGGGACATCAACAAAAAATTCTCAGTACGCTACTATCTAAATTTGGTGCTGGTTGATGAAGAAGAGAGACGCTATTTCAAACAACAGGTAAAGGAAAAAACACTTTGTTTCTTCACTAGTTTGCTTATAAGTGACAGTATTTACTTGAAATAACAACAGCACTGCCATATTGTGAATAAGTAAAGAATTTATTAATCTTCTTAATCTCTGATAGGCCTGTTCAATAAAGGAATGGTGGTCATAAGGATTTTTATGCAACAAACAATGGTATAAATGGAAAGTTGATGCAATTTAGAGTTTAATGTTATGATGCAAGATCTCAGGAGATCACCATTGCATGTTGTCAGCTCTATTCCTTCGTGAATTTTTCATGAATTCGTGAAATGAGAGTTATGGTTGAACATGAAGTGGTTTGATTTAAGGTCTAGCTCTATGCTTGATATTTCAAAGTCTTCCCTACAAAAGTATAATGTATCTACTGACAGTTTTGTTCCCTAGACATTTGTGGTGTCTAAACATCCAGTGAATGGTCTGGTAGCATTCCTGAAATGTATTATAATTGAGTGTCCACTATATGTCAAAGATATGTATAACCAGTTCTAGGATATGGTGGGTGTGTGAGGTTCACATTATCAAAACTTAATTCAGTGCAGCATGTATTCGTTGAAATTGTTTGGGGCAACAGAGATGGTTTGAGGAATCCGTGATTTTAGCGGCACATGAAAGTAATAGGCTAAAAGGGGAAATAACCCTTACAGAGTAAATAATTGCCCTATATGTCAATTTTGGTGATGATCTTTTTTCTTAGTTTTGAGAGTCAGAGATGTGCACAGAGCATTAGATCTCTAATAATAATGGGTTTCAACTAGGCCTACATGCATGTTATGTACTGTCGTAGGCTTAATGTACGTCAGTGTAGAGTGGGCTATTTTTAGTCACCAAAGGTAAAAGAAGTTACAAAACAATTGACCAATGTGACGACGATTTCAAGGCACGGATAAACCAACACTTCTTCTTCTTCAAGTACCAGGTCTGATACAGACATAGGTGATCATGGTACGCCATTCACTTCCAGCATATTTTGATACTGCTAGCATTGCTATTTAGTGGGCTTTTCAGACAACTGGTACCAAGGCAGGCATATGTTAGCATGTTGTGGGCTATTTTTAGTCACAGGGTAGTGGGCCTTTAAGACTACGTATCTACTATGAGGGGGAAACAATTACGCTGGTTGAGCAACAGGAAAATAGTTTGAGGAATCTGTGAATACATGCGAAAGTAAAGGAAACTACTTGAATACAGTTTGAGGGCCCATGAATTTGATGAACATTTGTTCGATGAAGGCATGTTGCACTGACTGTAGATGATACAGAGGAAATATAACAAAGTGCAGGTAGATATGTAACCAATAATTATAACTATCACCAGGTAGCACAAAAATAATCACACAAAAAAACAAACTAAAACCAAAAAAAACCAAACAACAAACAATTGTCGGATACTTCTCAAAGAAAAAAGAGCTAGAAGTAAGGTTACAATTCTTTTCAAAGCAATTGATGGCTGAAGTGATAATACCACGAAAAATTCAATGTGAATTGTAGTCGCATGATTCTTGATGCTCATGCATTTACATTAGGCTACCATATAATCAAAATAGAATACTGCAAAGATACTGAAGATCTTTAACTTAAAAAAAAAAATATACTAGATAGAGTTACTATCACAGTTACCTGAGTTTGTAAGCTATTTTGAAGACTAAGACTAAGTCATATAGATCTAAATATGTAGGATATGGAGGCCAGCGTTTTAAGTTATTCCACCTTGAGGAATGACTGTTTTGTTGGATCCCTAATTTTACAGCTCTATTTCAGGAAATTACTACCTCCTTTATGAATTTTGATATATGATATGTTAGATTTTGTTCCATGCAGGATCTTTTAATGTTATAGTAATTTTTCCTTTGGGAGGGTCAGTTTTTTCATCGCATCTAAAGTTTGATTCCAGCAAAATTTGGAAATTTATTGCAATTTATTGTAGATTTTAGAAATATATCCAATGCTATGGCCTGCTCTCAGACCCCCAAAACTAAGCTGAAAAGGACTGAAAATTTGAGAATATGTAATTTTGTTTCTTTTTGATAAATCATTCTTTGCATCAATGTACTCAGAATTTGAAATAATTGTATTAATTATAAAGATGGTAATTTACATAAAGTAACTGCATTTGTAAGGCACTTTTTGTGGTTTAAGAGGTGTTAGATTTGATCTGCTTGGTTATTCACATAAACTACTCATATTTATCATACACTGTGAAATAGACTTTCCTTACTGAAACAAATCCCAATGTATATTGTTTTTTTTTTTGCTAATTAATGGTGCTTAACCTTTCTTTTTTTCCTTCAGGAAATCACCATTTTTAGACGTGCAGACAAAGCCCGGAAGAACTACCAGGCGGCCCTGTCTCACCATACTCCTTCTCTGCTACACACAAGCAGGATGGAGTCAAGAGGAACTCCAAAAGGAAATATTGAAGAGGAAGAGGATGGCGATGAAAGTAAAGAAGACATAGATGAAGAAGAAAAGTCATAATTGTCTGAATAGTGTGCTAGAATGAAAGAAGGAAAAAAGTAATTTGAGATAAGACGTAACAATTTTGTTTTGCCGGGGACGAATAACTGATTTTCTGTTAGTTGATATTTCTTTTTATGAATATTTTTATTCTGTTCTAAGTGCAGTTTTGTTTTCCAAATTTAGTTATAAATACATAATATGACCATATATTAATGTGGAGTATTTGTTGCCTTGTTTACATAAGATTTTAGATACACATATATGTGTCAGGATTCATTTTCCTTTTTCTGTCATTTAGATTTTTCTTTCTTTCTTTTTTTTCCTTTAAAAAACCCCCCCCAAAAAAAAAACAATCTCTGGTTCGTCCAAACAATTTTGATTATGGTGCATGATGTTTAATATATGTGCATATTATTGTAAGCGTACTTTGAATAAGTGTTTGTTTTATATAAAATATAAAAGTTCATGCTTAAGAGGTGATTTGCATCACAGCTGGAGTTTGTCAATGATTTATCAGAATTATATGTGGTTTACTATGATGTTGTGTCCAAGCAAGTTAAAATAAATTAATTGGTATTGAATTGTGGAAGAATGGAGAAAAAAACAAACAGTAAATAGTTATAATACAAAAATCAAACCAATTCCCCGTAAAAATGATGATTCATGAGAAAAAATCTTTGGGGGGGGGGGGGCAATCATGTCAGAGTTGCATCTAGATGTAACTTTTGAGCCTCTCTGTCTCACCCCCCTTTCCTCCTTTTTCTCTCTCTTGATGCTTGGAAAGGAAGAATGCCTGCACTCTGCGTTTTGTTTGTTGTTTCTTGTAAAATTATTTATTTGATGCTTATAATGAATGGAAATGGAATGATGTCAATTTTGTCGCGTAAAAATTTGCAATTCACAGTATCTTTTACTGTGACATGAATTATTTTTTTTTAACCATCACCAACTGTTTGTCCTTTGTCATAAAGTTTTTTGTTGTTATTGTCTGGGTTTTTTCTTTTTTCTTTCTTTCTTTCTTTTTTTCTTTCTTTTGTTTTTCTTTCTTTCTTTTTTTTTTTTTTTTTAAGATATTTTTTTTGTTTTGGTCATGCCATAATACAAATAAGCCCTTGGATAATTAACTGTTGTATAACTGCCTTATTCTGTCCGGAATTGGCTTTCCTTTGTTACTCTTTTTGTAAACGAGTGTACTATTTGTGCAATGTGAATGCTTTTCATTTCTTTAGTGCAACTCTTGCTGCACACTTGTCACCTCAAATTTATGACATGAAATGATGGTCCATTCTAACAGACATTATTTGTGCAAAGCAAAATCCCAACAAAGAAAAACAAAAACATAGCAAAAGAAAAAAAAAAAAAAAAAAAAAGACAACACCCCCCCCCCCCCCCACACACACACACACACACACACAAACAAACAAAAAACCCCAAACCAACAAACAAACAAAACAAACAAACAAACAAACAAAAAAATCCAACAACCCCCCCCAAAAAAAACATCAAAAGAAAGGAGCAAAACAAAAAACAAAACTAAGCAAAAAGCAAGAAAGAACCCCCCCCCCCCTCCCCCCCAAAAAAAAACCAACAAAAACAACAAAACAAAACAAAAAAAAACCCCCAAAAACCAACAGAAAAGTAAAAATAAAACAAAACTAACACTAAAGTCAAAAACAAACCCTCAAGCAAGCAAAAGTTTGTAGGATACAGTGAAATATTGTTTATCACAAATAACTCTGAGATTGAGATATAAGGCAAGAACCAACAAAGACAATTTAAGTATGAGGGATAACACTTTTAAAATGCATTCTACTTATGTCATTAATTATCAAATCTTCTTTTCTGTTCATACTGATTTGATTGTTATTGATGAATCTATGTGGCTGCAATTTTTGCAAATGGACATGATTAACATATGAAACTGCAAATTGTAACATGAACAAATGAGAATGGCATGCATTGATTAATACTATGTGTTAGCATTGCATTTCTTTCCAGTTACACCTTGAATTTTGTTATAGATTTTAAGTCTTCTCATTGCCATCTATTTATTTCATTGTTATGTTTTTTGTTTCCTCTGAAGATAGATTACTCGAATCTATATTTTTTTAATGATTTTGTTATAATTGAAGGAATATCTTTTACTAAATGATTCTTTTGACTAAACTTTTTTTTCTTTTTTTTACATTGGGTTGATTCATAAAGAAATATACTGTCTTATAAGTAAAAAAAGAAATGTTTTTATATATCGTTCTGAAAGTCAGTGAAGGGTTTTGATGCTTTACAGAAAGCTGTGCTCGTGTTATTCTTTGTGTCAATGGCAAATTTATTTATCATATAGCCTGTGATCCAGTGGCTTGTACAGTTTTCTTCTAGACCTTGTTTTAAATCCTTTTTTTTTGCTTGATGAGTTTGTTGAACTCTCTCTACAAAATTTAAGGATATGATGAAGTGTGAGCTCTCAAAAAAGAAAGTAAGATAAAAGCGGATGACTATCAGTCATGCAGTTTTCTTTTCTTGTCATACTTCTGCTTCTCCTGCACGAAAACTTTTGCCAATGTGATCACACACTTTCATTCCATTCATATGTAATATGTTTACCTCTTGCATCGAAGTCACAAGAGGATAATAATTGTTAATAATTATAACGTATATATACATATTATATATATATATACATGTACATAAAAATATGATTAACTGCATAGAAATGTCTGGTGTAATCCAGATGAAATTTGAAATACGGAATTATTGCGCTTTTTGTATCCACAGATAATTTTTTTTTTTTTTTTTTTTTTTAAATTGTCTTGTCTTGAAGGCAATTTTATGCAGAATTAACATGGATACTGTGGAAAAGAAAATTATTCTTTATTGTTTTTTTTATGCTTGTATTTAAGGTTGGGAGTTGCTGATGGAAGGGGAGGAAAATAATAAAACTTTAATACTTCAGAGTGCTCATAGTCACCAATAATGACTGGAAAACAGGCTTTCAGGGGCACAATATAGGTGATGATGAACTTTGAGGTTTTTTTTATTTTTTATTTTAATGTCATGTGTGAAAGGACTTGGGCAAGCTTCATTGACTCAAACATTGGTCTCTTTCTCATCAAAAGCCAGCAATTGTCTATATATTTTTGTTGAATGTGTACAAATTATACTAGTTGATATGTCCCCATACTTTTTTCTTCTTGTCGT
>JBCJKE010460470.1:0-14082 GCA_039654525.1 Melibe bucephala | reverse complement strand
GTTTTAAAGGGTATGTGTGTAAATCTTTTTTTTAACCCAGGTGACTGCCAAGGGACCTGGCCTTGAACCAACTGGAGTGCAGACCAACAAGAAGGCGGAATTCACAGTTGACACCAGATCCGCTGGTGGCAAAGCTCCTTTGAAGATCAGCTGCTTCGATGTGGACTACAAACCAGTCGATGTACAGGTATGGGATGATTGGACCACATTGACTGATTGATTGATCTGATTTGGAAATAGATACAACAGCTGATACTAATATCAGTTTACAAAAAAAAATAAAAATTAATTGATAATGCAGTAAAAAGAAAAAGAAAAATGTGCAAAAAGATATAAGGAGGATGATATGGATGATGACAATGAAAATATGTTATAGTAATTGACTTACTGACCTGAGGAACCTAATTTAAAGAGAAATGAATCATTTTATAATTGTCCAAGAATCTTGTAATTTAACAGGATAATTCGTGGTAATGTTGCAGGAGGGAAAAAAAAAAAGAGAGGCAAAAACAGTCATTCAAAATTTATCAGGGAGGAAATAAGAAAAAACAACCAACAAACAAACCACCACAAAAAAACAACCAAAACCAAGAAAAAAACAAACAAACCAAAAATCCAAACCAAAAAACCCCAAAAAACAACAACCCCCCCCCCCCCCCCCCCGCCCCCCACAACAAAAAACAAATAAATAAATAATTGAAACCAATAAAACCCAACACAGGAAACAAAGCAAAACAAAACAACTGCCGCCCCTCTAAATCTAACAAACCAAAAACAAACAAAATACATTACTAAACAAAAGCACAAAACAACAACAAATGATGTATTTCCTATCTGATGATATAATGGAATTTTCACTGGAAATGTTTGAAAATAATTTGGAAACCTCCCAGAAACTAGAACAGAATTTTCTGATGATATTTTCGAATTCTGCCTGCAATGCTCTCTGTAGTTTCCCCCTTTTTTTTGTTTTTCCTTTTGGTTTGAAGTCAAACTAATCCAAATTTATTTACACGCTATTCAACGCTTGCAGGTTCAGGACAAGGGCAACGGCACTTTTGCCTGCCACTACACACCGACCCGAAACGTGAAGCACACCATCATGATCTCCTACGGTGGAGTGATGATTCCCAAAGCTCCTTTCAGGGTATGTGCAAAATTTACTGGGTATTTCTGACATTCTTCCTTGTTCCTCTCTTTTTGTCTCTGTCGTCCTTTCTTGCTCTTCTCCTTTTCTGCCTTCTTCTGTCTTTGATTCTAAAAATTTCCATTGATTCCACTTGTTTTTGTTTTATTTTTTTGTCATTCCCTTCAGCTACTTCCCTATCCCCCACCCCACCCCTTTATTTTCGAATTTTTTTTTTTATTTCTTGCTGTTGTACATTTATGTGTATTTTCTAGCTTTAAAGAAATATTTAATGATATCTTTGTTCTGTAAGTAATAAAACACATGGATTTTTTTCGTCCTGATTATGATAAGGATAAACGTAATATATATAACATTTATATTGGGCATGTGTAATTGAATTATAATTATTAATGACTCACACACATCTTACAATATTGTATGTAAACCTTTCATTTCCTTTTGCCAATACTCTGTCTGAACTGTGAGATCACAGCTGATAGATGAAGAGTTTCATTATTCCATTTCAGTCAATGCATAATGTTTTAGAAACAATATTTTATTATAGTCATGGATAAGAATGTATTATCTAACTATGAATTTAAAAATTATAGGACATAAAGAAATAATGCATACTTTATGCTTTACCCGTGACAGGTTTACGTATCTGAGCCTAGCAACCCAGCCAAGGTCAAGGTCTATGGTCCAGGCGTGGAGAAGGGGGTTAAGACCTTCAAGCCCACACACTTCACTGTCGACTGCAAGCAGGCAGGACCTGGTGGGTTTTAGTTTTTTTTTGAGAACTTTAGTACTTTGTGTTGTGATCATGATTATTGTTGTTGAGTTTGGAAAGCATTCATAAACAGCAGTGCTGCTAAGGTAGATTATTTGTGGGAGGCGACTACTGCACTTATTTTAGAATATAATTTTACTTTTAAATACTTGAACACCTAAAGAATGCATACCAAAATATTAAATGAAAAGAAAAATCCCCATACATGTGAATCTGTAGCATTGCACATTTTTAATTGAGTCATTTGTCTTACCGTGAAGAATGAGAAAAAGAAGAGTCTGTAGACTTCATGTTGTATAATGATCAATAATGTTTTGCACTTTTTAACCAGCATTGGTCACAGACTTATTCATCCTTTGTTATCTGCTCACCATGTTTAAAAGATTAACAGATCTTCATTTATTTACTTTGATGCTGTTTCAGGCGACGTTGCTGTTGGTTTGACCGATGAGCGTGGTATGGACGTGCCAGTCACCACCACTGACAACCAGGACGGCACATTCAAAGTAGAGTACGAACCCAAGACCCCTGGCCAGTACACTGTCTTGGTTTACTTTGCCAACAAAGAGGTTCCTCAGAGCCCCATCAAGGTGAAGGTCGAACCAAGCATCGATGTCAGCAAGGTCAAGGTTGTTGGACTTGAACCCAGTAAGTCTTTATATTTCATGCCGCAAGTTGTTTTTTTTTTGGCCAGTTATTTAAAGTTTGTAGCCGATTTTATTAGATTCGTATTACTATTATTGAGGAGTTGTGTCTTTATCTTTCATTCATTTGAACATCACTTTACATTTTCATTATTGCTGTGATGGAATATGAAAAGGCAGAAATGAATCTTTTCTTTTTTGTACTCACTTTTGTCGCCATTTTAGAAACAAATTTTTAAGGCACACAACAACGCTTTTACCAGGGATTACAAACGTGTGCATGCTTAGTACATTTTATGGGTCCTTTCATAGTTTTGTGCAAGGGAAGTCAAAGCTTGGCCAAGATCGTCAACTATTAGTAAAACTGGTGAATCAAACAGACAATCAAATAGATTAATATGGGAACATTAGGATATGTAGGAAAGTGTAAGTGCTTTGTATTCTTAACACTCGCACAATAGTCACTTAGCAGTGGACATGAAAGTAAATGGACTTGCTGAAATTTCTGCCAGATTTCTCTCATTATCAAATGCTTTCCTCTACTTCACTTTCTCACTGGCTCATCTACAGACTCTGAATGCTATTGGTGAGAAAATGGAATTTCAAATGGCACAAACAATGTCTTTGTCAGTGTTCTCTTTTATTTAAATATCTCATACATATTGCTTTTGATGTTGTTTTCATTGAAATGAATACTTTATTATCAGATTTTCATATTTATAAGTAAGACATGGCTTTCTTCAAGGTGGGATTGTTTCTTTGTTGTTTTTCCTCTGTTTTAAGTATGTTGCTGCATAATATTTTATTAAGATTTTTAAAAAAAATTCTGTCTTTCATTTTATTTTTTATTTATTTATTTATTTATTTTTTCATTGATTTTTTTTCTTTATTTCTGTATTTATTTATTTTAATTACTTCATTTATAAGGTTGTTTGTTCATTGCAACTGTCCTTTTGCTGTTAGCATGAAGGGGTCATGATTTATCATTTATGGTTTGTTGCGCGTCATCTTAATATGATCCCATATGACCATCTGTCTTACCACAACCCCCGCTATCGTAGAAATGCCTATTGGGCAGCCAAAAGAAATCGGCGTCATCGCCAAGGGCCTCCCCAAGGCTGAGACCAAGGTCAAGGTTGTGTCACCCACCAACCAAGTCCTGGACGTGCCAACCACCCCGACAGCTGACGGAGCCAAGGCCAAGTTTGCCTTGCTGGAACCTGGCCCTCACAAGGTGGAGGTCAGCTACGGAGGTATCCCCGTGCCACAGTCTCCCTTCAAGGTGGAAGGCGTGCCTGGTGAGCCCAGGGTGAAGGCCTACGGACCGGGTTTGACCGGAGGTGAAGCTATGAAGCCAGCCGTCTTCACCATCGACACTCGTGAGGAGACCAACCCTGGAGGCCTCGGGCTCTCGGTGGAAGGCCCGGCAGAGTCCAAGATCCAGTGTGTGGACAACAAAGACGGAACATGCCAGGTGACTTACGTGCCACCCGTGCCGGGAGATTACAACGTGAACGTGACCTACGGAGAGCGTCCCATTCCCAAGTCTCCCTTCAAGGCCAAGATCACCCCATCCAAGAGTGGTCCCAACGTCAACGGCATCAAGTGCTATGGACCTGGCCTCAACCCTGCTGGTAATTGATTGGCCTTGGGTTTGAACTTTGACCTGAATCGGAGTGGAGCTAAATGCATGGAATCCCATAGTCCTAGGGTGTTTTTTCCCTTCCCCCAATTCCTACCAATACCAACACCCGTGCTAAAATTCATTTGATTTCTGTTCCTTTCACAGCATGATTTAATATGAGGCTGCATCCTATCATTTCATATTCTCTCTTGATACAAAATTTCTTTTGTGATGCCAGTCCGGTTTTTTTGTTACTGCTGGATATTTTGAATGAAAACTTTTGGTTGTTTTCTATTTTGTTTTTGCATGAACAGCGGCTCCAGGAAGATATTCTTATGGTTTTATTTTGTGATAAGAAAAACGCTCAGAAGGGGGGAAGAAAATATGCATTATCTTTTGTTTTCTGTTGTTTTTTTTCTGTTTTGCTAATGCCTGTGCTCTATGGTATTTGTATCATTCCTTTACTGTTGTTTTTGTTTTTTGTTTTTTTTTAAGGTAGCCGTTGAATTATTTGTAAATTGTCTTGATTATGAAACGGCTCTTTCATTTTTTATTGATAGGTTTGGATTTCATTTTCTTTTTGCCTTTTTTATTTCTTTTATTTTTATTGTGCAATTTGGATTTTAAGCCTTGCTCCTACCTAAAATGGGCCATTGCATGTATTAAGTACACTAAGTTTGTTTTTTAATTTTTAATTAAACAAATTTTTTTTTTAGGTTATCCTTACCCATCATTGTGTGTATTAATGAAGAGAAATAACAATTATAGGCAAGATAATGAGTAATTATTGTAAAGACATAAAATCTATTGTCTTTAATTTCTCCACAGGTCTCTTATTAATATCATTCTCTTCTCTCAAAAAGGAGTGGGATTAAAATTTTACTTCATTTTGTAAAACATTAACATGGAAATAATAAGGCATGGGAATAACCTGTTTTTTCGTTGTTGTTTTTTTGTTTGTTTTTTTGTTGTTTTTTGTAGTTGTTGTTTGTTTTGGGCTTCTTTTTGTTTGTGGGTTGTTGTTGTTGTTTTTTTTGTGTTTTTTTTTTTTGGGGGGGGGGGTTGTTTTGACTTTTTTTTTCGGGAAGGGGAGGGGTTTTTGTTTTTTTACAATTTGAAAAAATGTAAATGCTAAAAATTTAAGAAAAATTATTTTTGGTCTTAGCAATTTTATTGATCTAGTTGAACAAAACATTGATGGCACCTCATCAACAAGAGAATTTTCTTATAGACTCATAGAGCTATGTAACTGAATGTCTCCTTGATTTCTTTAGAGAATAATCCATCAATTGTTTTTTGCTCTCTATCAGGTGTATTCATGGACTGTCCCAACGAATTCACTGTGGATGCCCGCTCTGTCTCACCAACTGCCAATGGCAAAGTCAAGGCCATTGTGACCAGCCCAAGTGGTCAGCGCACAGATACTATGGTCAAGAACAATGGAGATGGAACCTACAACGTCCTGTACACCCCCACGGAACAAGGTACTGTAGCAAGAAATTTGCCATAGAGGTTCTGATTTATAGGTATGTTAAAGGCTTTCAACTAGAACAAATTTAACACACAAATGACCCCAAAACAAAACAAGAAAAAAGAAACTACTAAAAAGATAATAAAAACCAAAACACCCATTTAAACTGAATCTTAAATATATAACATTAACATTTAAATACTAGCTTTTAGTGGTGTGTTTACAAGAATACTCAGTTGATCTAGTCTGGGTTTTTTTTTTTGTTTTTTTTTTGTGTGTTTTGTTTTCGTTTTTGTTTTGTTTTTTAAGGAGGAGATGGAGCAGGAGGATGGGGGAGGAGGAGGATGGGGAGGAGGAAGAGGAAGAAGAGGGGGAGGGGAGTGGGAGAGGGAGTGGAAGAGGGAGAGGAAGAAGGCATTATCAAACTGACTGACTCATCTTCAATGCAGGTCCCCAACAGATTGATGTGACCTATGAGGATCTCCCAGTGCCGGAATCTCCCCTCAAAGTCACTGCCATTCCTGGATGTGACGCTTCAAGAGTGAAAGCTTATGGACCTGGTAAGTTTTATATACACTGTCTCTTGTATACAAAGTTGAGTTGGTAAATATGATATTATGCAACAATGCAGTAAACAGTGTGAAGAAGAAGAAGCAAATTGTCATTTTCCATAAACGATTTTGTGACTATCTCAATCTGAATAGAACAGCCTTGAGAATAATGGGATTCATGCTGAAAACACTGAAGCATAAAAAAAGCGAAGTGTCTATTCCCAACCGGTGTTTTGGGCCATCATACTTTTATTAGGCCTACATGCGGTATCATTACATGCTTGCTATAGAAATAACTGTATCAACACCGGTTGGGAATAAGCACAGCCTAAAAAAACCTCCCCAAAAAACCCTAGTGCCAGACAAATCGGGGGCACTATACCACACTCCCACAGCATCAATGTCAATCTACTAGATGTAGCAATGCAATATGTCAAGATCAAGATCAGGAGAAAATAAGCAAAAGAAATGTGTACGAAAATGTCCAAAAGTCTATATATTTTTACTCATAGTATGACATAATGGTATCGTCTTACAAAATGGCACACTCCCCCAATGTGAGCTTTTTTTTTTTTTTTTCTTTTTTTTTTTTTAACAAATTTACACAACCTTGGCATTCAATATTTTCATTTTGCAGGCTTGGAGGGAGGATTCACGGATCAGCCAGCCGTGTTTACAGTTGACATGAAGGGAGCAGGTCGTGGTGGCCTTGGCCTTGGACTTGAAGGCCCCGTGGAAACTCCCATGGACTGCAAGGACAACCACGATGGCACCTGCGAGGTGACCTATCAACCCAAGCAGGCAGGACCCTACAACGTGGCTGTCAAGTTTGCTGACCAGCACATCCCAGGTATTGCCGGAGGATAGTTGGATGGTGATGCCTTTTTTCTTTTTTTTGTGGGGTTGTTTTGAAGTTTGTTTTGTTTTGTTTTGTTTTTGCTGTCATTAATTTCTGGATTGGTTATTTTTTATTTGTCTCTATTTCTGTTTTATTTGTTAATTTTGTTGTTTGTTTTTTTTTTTACATTTTTTTTATGGTTATTTTGACTTGATTTTTTAAAGAGATTTTTTATTTTACTTGTTGGGTCTTTTGGTTTTTTCTTTTGTGGGTTTGGGTTGTTTTTTTTTTATTTTGAAGAGGAGGAAGAAAGGTGAAGAAGGAAAAATAAGAAGGAAGATCTGAAGAAAAGGAGGAGGAGGAGATGTGGGTGAACAAACTTGTACTAATTGATTGTTTTCTTCACCTTCAATTGCAGGAAGTCCATTCAGAGTGGATATCAAGAACCCTGTCAACCCGGCCAAGGTCAAATGCTATGGCCCCGGACTGGACAGTGCCCAGGTCAAGGCCGGTCTTCCTGCCACGTTCACCGTGGACACCAAAGAGGCTGGAGAAGCTCCACTGGAGGTCACCTACACTGACAGCACTGGTGAGTTATGCTACGTTGTAATGACGGGTCATATATCAACTCATTAGCACTTGTTCTTTTACGTGGTGTCAGCTGCATCTGTCGAGTTTTTTATTTTTGGTTGGGTTCTTTTTTTTTTTTTTTTTTTATTGTTTAGGTCTTTTTATTTGTTTGTTTTATTGTTGGTGGTTTTTTTGTTTTTGTTTGTTTTGTTTTGTTTTGGGCTTCTTTTTTTGCACTAAGGCATAATTATAATTACAAATTTTGATGAAAATTAGTATTGAGCATCACCATTTAGTTTGAAGAAGGTGCATTTATTTGTAAGGGTTCTGATTTCATGTCTTTTGACATGATAAAAAATGAAAAATTCCCATTGCCATTTGAATGTCAGAGAAGAAATACAGTCAGTTGATTTACAAACTTTAACAACAAAAAATCGAAACAAAAAACAAAACAAAACAATAACCAAACCCCCCCCCCCAAAAAAAAAACAAAAACAAACAACAACCCAAAACAAAACAAAACAAAAAACAACAAAACAAAGCCTCTTGGGTTAGTGAATAGAAAAGAAAAAAAAAATCTAATTACATTACTTTTGCCTGTTCAAATTCAAGGGACACAATCTGTATAAACCAACATGAGTCAAGAAGCAATTCTCTCATTATCTCCCTTATCCCTCTTTATTGCTTGAATAGGGAGAACCATATTAAATTTTATTAGTTTCCATTTTTGATATTTTAGATAGATAGAATTTTATTTTTCCATTGCATTAAATCTTCCCATCCCTCATCTTGTCCATCTTTCTCTCAGGAAAGAAAAAGCCTGCCGAGGTTGTACCAGTGGACGAGGGTATCTATCAAGCCACCTATGTCCCAGCTGCCGAAGGTCCTTGCAAGGTCGACGTCAACTATGCCAACCAGGCAGTCCCAGATAGGTGAAGACTTACTGTACAACTTTTATTCTAAAAAGGAGACGAGGCGGTAGGGATGGGAGGGAGGGCGCAAGAGGGGTGCGGGGTTTGTGTATGTGTTATGTTTTCAGTAAGTTCCGTGGTGCATGTCTCATCTGGCTATAGGGCAGTTCTGGAGACGAATCCGAACTGTTCTAAGCTTTTTCTTTTCGTTGTTTTGAAAATTCATTTAGTCTGATTTTTTACATCCCTTATTCTAAGGATAATCATAGATGGACGATAAGCTGGCGTGGAAAAAGTGAAGTGTTGGTTTGGTTGATCCATTTTCAGGGTGGACTTTTTTGTTTTGCTTTTCTTTTCTTTTCTTTTTTTAGTGGTTTTTTTTTTTTTTAATTTTGTCTCTAGATTTTTTGTTTTGTTCATTTTATTTTTGTTTTCTTTTTTTGGGGTGGGGGAAAGGTTTTTTTGTTTGTTTTTGAGTTGTTTTTTTTTGTTTTAGTTTTTTAATTTTTTTTTATATATATGTAATCTGCTTATGCAGTGATTTGAAATAAATTGAATTAGGAGGAAAGAGAGAAAAAAAGTAAATGATTTCACCAACTCTGCCATTTTTAAAATTTAAGGGAGATATCGGGGAGGCCCTTTTTAATATGTCAGATTTATAGAACAAAATCAAAGAAAAATAATTGTGGCACGGTTTCTAGGACAAAATTGTGTCATTTTTTAAAATTTTGTCATCTGTTTTTGTGGCAGTGTCAGGGGACAAAATTATTAAATTGATGTTACTGTTTTCATAACACTAGGACAAAATTATAAGATATTTATTATTTGTTTAAATGGCGGAGCAGTGGAACAAAATTGTTCAATGTTTGTCATTTGTCCTTTCCCACCAGCCCCTTCAAAATCAATGCTCAGCCAGGCTGTGACCCAAGCAAGGTCAAGGTGACTGGCCCAGGGGTCTCGGGTACCACCGTTGCCTCCATGCCAGCCGTCTTCAACGTCGACACAAAGGAGGCTGGTGAAGGCGAGATGGAAGTCTTTGTGAAGGTAAGTCCACTCTCTGTGAGCTGGAAGTGTAACTGGTCTAAGTTGAACAACGTTTAATGAAAGAACATGACTTAAATGCACATTAGACTTTTTGAAAAAGAGAAAGAACGAAAATGTCTTAATGTTTCTGTGACTTTAAGAAGCTTGTCATATTTAAGCAAGATTGTTATCAAGAACTTTGATGAATATGAAAAACACATAATTTTAAATAAATACGTAAATTATAGAAGATAGAAGACGAAAATAAAAAAACAAAACAAACACCCTCCTTTCCTCCCTCCCCTTCTACAAAAACCCAAACAACATCAACGATAGATACTACCATATCCCTGAAACACACACAAACCAGTAACCCAGTGCCTGCTTTCTCAAAACAATAATTGATTGGAACAAATTAGACGGCAAAATCATTCACTCAAAAACTACGAACAGCTTCAAGGTGACTCTGGCCAAAACCAGAAGCCGAAAACATTAGCGTGCTGTGCATCCCCCACCATAGCACTTATGCCAGCATATGGATGCCAATGACGTATTCAGATTCAGATTCAGAAGATAAGATAAGATAAGATATGATAAGATCAACTTTTTTCATCCTCTTACAAGGAAATTTGTTTGATCATTCAAGACAGAAACATGCAACGAGTCAGTACATGCATATATATCATTACACATAAATACACTGAATCATTTAAATCATTACATAATTATAAATTAACACATTGAAGCTTTACACTTAGGTTTACACTCCTCATTCACCATTCATGTACATATGCATACAAGCTATACCAGGTGATTATAAAGTCATTTCGGTATTTAACAATTATTGAATCATTCTTGTTGATGATGGTTCGAAAAGTCTACTGTACCTCTCAGTTCTTCCTTTTTTTTTTTTTTTTTTTTTTTTTTTTTTTAACTTTTCTTGTGGCTGTTTTAGTAAAGAGTACTCTTAACAATGGTGTTAACTTTTCCGATTGACTTCTTCCCAGCGCCCTGATAACACGTACATCCGGCCATTCATCCAAGACAACAAGGATGCCACCTATGACGTCGTCTACACCCCTGAAGATCTGGGCGTGTACGATGTAGCCGTCAAATATAGTGGGGTCGATGCCCCTGGATCCCCCTTCAATGTCAAGGCCACCCCAACTGGTGATGCCAGCAAGTGCAGGATCACAGGTATAGGAGTTTTAGGGTTTTTTGTTTTTTCGTTTTTTTTTTAAATAATGTCATTTACTAAGCTTTTTATTTCTTTATTAAAAGAGTAGTTGATTTGTGTCTTTACTTTTTTCTTCATCTGTCTTTATGTGTGTGTGTGTGTGTGTGTGTGTGTGTGTGTGTGTTAATTTGTTTATTGGTATTTTTTCTGATCTTAGCTTTTTAATGATTTGTCAATGAAACAATCAGTTAAGTCATTCATTATTATTTGTTTGGTTAATATCTCAAATTGTACATCTGTTTGTAAGATTTATTTTGTTAACTTGTACATAGTTATTGGTGAATTTCTCAATTCATTTATTTCATAATTATAATATGTATGTCAAGAGTGAAATTCTCTGGGGATACTTATATTGCTTTAAGGTATCCACATCTTTTTAATCTTTCATCTTGTGAGGTTGACTGACTTAGGTGTTGGGCTCTTGTCCTGGAGACCATTTTCACCTTCCCCTAGAGTGTACTGAGAGAAATTTTTTTTGGAGAATTTCAGGCTGTGTCCATCCATTGTTGAATATAGCCCTTCGCCGATGATCTCCAATATTCTCAGTCTTCTGCTTTATTTATCCATTGTTCGCTTTCTATCTTTACAATGTCATTTTTCCAACTTCTCTGTGGTCTTCCTCTTGCTCTTCTGCCTCCTTTTAGTTTACATTTTGTGCACTTCTTACTCCATCTGTTGTCCTCTCGTATTACTACATGTAGCAAGACGAGGTAGAGTGATGGGCTTGTAACATAGGTGCTGTTCCTCTTACTCTTCTGGACTTGAGAAAGATTATTAGTTGGTAAAGTACTTACTCAGGCATATATTTTTTTTGTCATTGTGTAGATGGCGATGACCGCAAAGTGCCAGTCGGCAAAGAGACTGTCATTACCGTCGATGCGGCTCAGGCTGGCGTTGGCAAGGTGACCTGCCGCATCCGATCTCCTAGCGGCAGCGACATCGACATCGACATCATCGAGAACGGTGATGGCACCTTCTCCATCGCTTTCACCCCCCAGTTCCCTGGCAACTACACCATCGAGATCAAATTTGGTGGAGAGATGATCCCAGACGGCAACTACAACATTCAGGTAGGCACACCTGTCAGTCTGTCTGTCTGTCTGTCTCTCTGTCAGTCTGTTAGTTTGTCTGTCTGTCTCTTCTCTATTTCTTTTCTTTTTTGTTCCGTGTATGTACCAGTTTCTTTCTGCATCCTTGTGTGTTGTCTTCCGAGTCTCTTTGTGGCTTGCTGTGGTTTGGACAAATGTGTGTTTTTGGTGCAGTGCTCACCTGAAATATGACATTGACGGCGTTGGTAATGTACTCACTCATATCATAAGCCAGGGTAGCAATTGAATGGAGCTTAGAATGGAGGCAGCTGAATATGGGGAGTTCTTTGGTTGTTTTGAAGTTAAAGTGCTTGGTTTGTTGTTTTTTTCGTTTTTTGTTGTTTTTTTGTTTTTGTTTTGTTTTTTTGTTGTTTTTGTTTTTGTTTTGTTTTTTTTTTTTGGGGGGGGGGGGGGGGAGTTGGGTTTTACTTTTTGTCTTTGTTATTGTTTTTTAGTTTTTCTTTGGGGGGGAGGTTGAGGGGAGGGGTGGGGTTGTTTTTGATTTGTTGTTTTGTTTTAAGTCAACAGTGTTGTAATTTTGATTGGCGGATCAGGTTGTAGACAGGAGAACAAGGAAATGTCAAGCGCAGACCCCTGAAGGTGAAATGCAACAAAGATTCTTAATATTTTAAACAGAAACTTGAATATAAAAAGCTAATATCAAAATGCTAGATAGAGTTACTTAAGATTTTAAACAGAAACTTGAATTTAAAACAGAACTTTTAAAATACTAGATAGACTAAATTAACATCTTGAAAAGAAAATTAAATGTAAATCACTATTATCAAAATACTAGATAGAGTTACTTAGGCCTGTTGCCTGGATTACTTTTGCTGTCTGTTTTCCAGCTATTTTTAAGACTAGGGGTAGTACAGCTTTTCTATCATAGACCAGGGGTAGTACAGCTTTTCTATCATAGACTAGGGGTAGTACAGCTTTTCTATCATAAACTAGGGGTAGTACAACTTTTCTATCATAGACTAGGGGTAGTACAGCTTTTCTATCATAGAAAAGGGGTATTACAACTTTTTTACCATAAACCAGTTCGGATTAGTCATTCGTTGCCCATCTCCTGTCCCCCATTGCCTTTTTCTTCCATTACTTTTAATTGCCCTCAACATGTTTAAGATAAATGCTACAAAACATTCATGAAATCAGTCCTAGATTACAATTAATGACCAAGTAATATTAACATAAAGAATTCTAAATGAAAAATACCCATACCAGATCTGGTGCTCAAACATTCACATTACCATCTTCTAGTGTAGATAGTCATTCATATTCATACTTCCCTCATGCTTTTACATTATGGAATAAACTGCCAGTCAGTGTAAAGTACAATAAAGGTACAGAAGATTTTAATAATCTTATATATATATATATATATATATATATATATATATATATAACATTAACGTGTAAATACCAGCAGCTGAATTACTTTCCTGTGCATTGACAAGAAGAAGAAGAAGAAGTGAAGAGAGTAGTAAATGGCCCTGTCTGAATGGGATAAGTAAAGAACATTTTTATTTGCACTTTTTTTGTTGTTGTGGAGAGGTTTACTTAGTGTTATCATTGGTTTCTACCCTGGCTATATGATATGGTTCCCATCTTGTTTGCAGTATTCCCTCTTGATTCATGGTATTTCACTCTCACAGACCTACTCTGTTGTTGTTGTTGTTGTTGTTGTTGTTGTTGTTGTTGTTGTTATTATTATTATTATTATTATTGTTATTATTGTTATTAATATTATTATTATTATTATTATTATTATTATTATTATTATTATTATTATTATTATTAATAGTATTCTTATTATTACAATTACTATTATTTCACAATGTATTTTTTTTTCTGTTCATCAACTTCATCACCTTCATCATCTTCTTTATCTTCGTTGTTGATGTTGCTGCTATTGTGTAGTTATGAGTTTTATCAGTTCAGAGTTCACATTATTTTTATATTCCATTTCACATGTAAATAGTTTATGTGCGTTATTTTTGTTAGTTCTGATATTGTTTGTTTTTGTTTTTGTTATTTGTTGTATTTTTGTTGTTGTTGTGTTGTTAATTTTGTTTTGTTAGTTTGTTTCATCGTGTTTTAGTTTTATTACAATTGTTCTTTGCTTTTGCTTTTTGGTTTGTTTGTTTTTTTTTGTCTTTTGTTTGTGTGTGTGTGTGTGTGTGTGTGTGTGTCTGTGTGTGTG
>JBCJKE010460359.1:0-12905 GCA_039654525.1 Melibe bucephala | reverse complement strand
CCCCCCCCCCCCCCCCCCCCCCCCCCCCCCCCCCCCCCCCCCCCCCCCCCCCCCCCCCCCCCCCCAAACACCACTGTACCTTTCCACCATCTCAGTTATTTCACAACCCATTTCAGTGATCACATTGGCTCAGCGGTAGCGCTTTGGACTCGCAACCAAGGGGTTGTGGGTTTGAGCCCACTTTGGGACACTGTGATTAAACCCTTGAGCAAGTTTTTTAACAAAAATTGCCTACATTTGCGGCACTGCTCTTGTGGCAGATGCTCGGTTTTTGGTTAAAGCCCAAAAATAATTTCCCTACGAGGATTAATAGAGTTGAATTTTTTATTTTTTTTATTTTTTTTTTATTTTATTTTTTTTTTAATTTCATGATTTTTGTCTTCTCTTGAACTTCCAAGGTATGTCCAGGAGGGACATTTCTCAGGATTCCTCTAGCTGTGAGGCTGAATCTGATAGTCATTATGATGTCAACTTGACCTCAGATGAACCGGATGACACTGACGATTCCAAGCCATCCCCAGCACAAGGAGACATGTATACAATCATTACCCTAGAAGCAGGTGATCATCTGGCAATCCTTTTTATGATGGTTTGACATATGTTTTTACATTGTTTACTTCTGTATGTTAGAAGACCTGTTTCTTTCTTCATTCTTGATCTTACAATGTTCTTTTCAAATGGTTTAAGTTTAAGAGTAATTGCAGAGATGTTTAACTCTTGTTTAATATTACTGAAAGGTAGAAGCAAGGTTTTATATTGGTGTAAAATAAACATGTAATTATGTGCAGATCATCTAGAGCTTGAATTTTAATCCTTTTAATTTGATTTTGACAAGAATTAATTGCAATATGAATAGAACTATTACTAAAGAGATGATAAGAGATTTCAAGACAACATACTCAAATTGATTTTCCTTTTGAATTTCGAAACACTTATGAAAAAAAATCATTAAAAGTCAAAGGAAGTTTTAGTTTTGTTTTTGTTTTGTTTTTGTTTTTTTTTAAATTATAAATAAAATTCATATTTCAAATTAAAAAGGCAAATTTCAGCATTATGGTATTCTTGTTATAATAAATGTTCCTGTGTACTTGACTGATATCATAATTTAAAATGAGTATAGAGTGCTCATCGCATGAAAGCTAACTTCTAGACACTAAATGGGTAGTCGGTCCAAAGGTCTGTGAGGAATTGTTGGCTCAGCAAACAAAAGACGTAGAATTGAGGCATGGTGTTAAGAGATTAGGATACAGTGCAACACGTTTTCGTCGAACATGCTTTTGTCAAATTCAAGGATCCCTCAAACAGATTGCATTGTCCCGAATATTTTCCTTTATTTTCTTGAACATATTCACAGATTCCTTGAACTACTCAAGCAGTGCAAGCAACTTTTCCCATCTTTGTCGTCTGAAAAGCCCACGAACCCTCGACTAAGAATAGCCCACATCATGCTGACTTGTGTAGCTTGGTACCGGTCATGTGAAAAGCCCACTGGGCGCCAGTAATAATAATACTTCTACAAGTAGCATCCAAAAACACCCTTGGTCTGTCACTGTCATACTTTATCTATGCCTTGAAATCATTGTCACAGAGGTGTTTGGCAACATAAAGTATAGCCTGCGCTATGCTAATGTATGATAGGACAATGCCTGCAGCATTTCATTTAATTTACATTACACGCGTGTAGGCCTAGTTATAGCCCAATTATTACAAGATAGATCTACTGTTCTGTACTAACATTTTGAATCATCAATACCGGTAGCTCGACGTGACTGGAAATTGGCAGAGAAAAGCTCTTACCCTCAAAACTAACCCCTACTCCCCAAATAGAAAAAAAAAAACAACAAAAGACAAACCAACAAACAAAACAAAAGAATAACCAAACAAACCAAAGCACCCTTGCTGAAATATAGGGACACAAGGGACATAACTCCAATATTAAATTACTGTACTATACTGCAAGCAGTTACTAGTATGGGCTTCCCTTATCACCTAGTATTTTCACATATTGCTCGAATCACAAACTATTTCTGTTGCCCCAACAAGTTCCATGAATACGTGTTGCACTGTGTTTTTTCTTACATGTCAAATGGTAGCCCAAATGGTTGCTCAGACAATGTGATCATTCCTTGATGTGATGCCCAGTGTTTTAGATCAAAGTCTTAGCAAAACAAGTGTTGCTGACCAAGTTTGATTCAAGAGGTGCAACAGGGTCCATTTAGTCCATTACACTCTACATAACATCCAAATCTATTCAGGGCTTGTAATGTGGTCACAGTGGCTCAATGGTAGCGCTTTGGGCTTGTAACTGAAAGGTCGTGGGTTCAAGCCCTGTAGGAGACATTGTGATTTAACTCTTGGGCAAAGTTACCTCCTTTTTCCTTTGAGATCTCAGCATTTTATCTCTCTCTATTTTGGTCATATTTTTGTCTTGGTCATCCTCTCTTTTTTTCTTCCCTGTGGATTTCTAATTGACCAGACTATGATGTAATCATCTTCATCCATATCATCAGACTTGCAGTCTTCAAAATAATTATCATCATCATGCAAAATCTGTCATCGTAAACCTTAACTCTTCATCTTCATCATCATCATCATCGTCATCGTCATCGTCATCGTCATCACCATCACCACCACCACCACAACCACCATCACCATCACCATCATCATCATCATCATCATCATCATCATCATCATCATCATCGCTTTCATCATACTCCATCATCGTACTCCATCTTTCTCATTACCATTTAACTCCACATTATGATTCATAGTTCTGTTCATCAAAGATAGTAATAATTTTCATTATACAAATGTTTCATGGACATCATCATCATCATCATGCATGTAGGTCCTACTTCATCACTGCTTCTTCATAATATTTCTCTATTGTCATTCTATTGTTTTTATTATTAATATAATTCCTATAAAAACTGTTACTAAATTATATTATTATTATAATTAATATTTTGAAATATTGTTATATTGATCATTATTGCTTTTTACTTTTATTTACCTTGCAGAGCGACTTGTGTACAAAAAGGAGCATTATGGCAGCTGGTTTATTCAAGCTTTTGTGTTTGTTTCTGTGAACTATGCATTTCAGTGTGACATAGCAACTATCATTGAAAAGGTGACATAGTTGTGTGGGCAAAACTTTTGTTTTTGGGTTTTTTTTCTCTTTGCTTTGAAGAAGGGATGTTTGCCATTGAACATTGTTACTGTTAATAGTCACCACATCCATACTTCTCAAAACAATTTAGTTACCACTTTGTATAATTCATACATAAAGTTAAATAAAATAAAGAGCAGTTTTTGAAAATCAGAAAAGACTTTGCCTCCAAGAATACATATTCAATAATTATTACATTCACCACTAGCAAGCAAGCAGTCATTGCAATGCAGTTTCATTGACTGAATCAGAACTCTTAGTGTCAATTGTGGAATTGCTTGCTACCTAAGGTTCAGAATACAAAAAAGTTCATCAGCATGGTTAGGAGGAGGCTGGTGCAGTCTAGTTCACCATCCAAGAATACCCCAAGTGTTCTAGAGGATTCATGTCAGGTGACTTAGCTGGTCAGTCCAGCCAGGTGATTTGCTGATACTGAAGAGAGTCATTCACGACGAGCATTTTAAGGTCGGGTATTGTCATCCTGGAGAAAACTGCCCTTTCCAATGACACTCTTAGGAGGTAGGGCAGTGGGCAGAAGAATCTCGTCTCTGTGGTGAACACCTATGAGATTGCCATGAATTCGGCATGGAGGTGTCCAATGTCACCCCACACCATTACAGAGCCTCTTCTATATTGGTCATGCCCATGCATACATATGTGTCGTGGAAGCGTTCTCCAGGACATCTCTACATATGAAACCCTTCATTGTTGAAGGTCGATGTGAAGAGGACTCTATCCTTTGTTGCCTTGTCTACCACAGTTGATGGACATACCAGGCACTGTGGGCATTGTGGTGAGCATGAGTGAGGGGTGGATGGAGTGCTGGTAGCCAAGACTTGAAGACCATTTGGTGCAGGAAATTTTAAATCGTCTAGTTACTCACTGTCATGTTGCCATGGTTCACTACGTGCAGTCTAATGTTGTTGAATTGCTAGTTTAATTTAAAGAACATTGTCTCACATTCAGCCCCTATAGTGTTTTCCTGAACTGGTTGAGTGAAATTTTGTCACCTTTGTAAACAGTATTCAGTCATCAATGAACTTGTAGCGACTCACTGATGGAGTCATGAAAAGTAAGGTCCATATGCATAAGTTCTAAATGATAGTGTAAAATCAGATAGTGATCCCTAATTTTTTTAAAGTCATATATTATCTTTTTTAGATCATCTGTATCTACATCTTTGTACATATATGTATACATATATATATATATCCACTTTTTCAACACATCTTCAGACTCCTGATTCTTGTACCATTGACTTTTATTTCAGGCTTATAAATATAATAGTGACCTGTTACACCTCTTTATTATAATGTCAAAATGGTTATAACACCAGCTTTTCTTTGGTCTCAAAGTTTGGGACTTAAAGGGATTTGATTGTTCTCCTGAATCCAGAGCTCCTTTGTGGTTGGTTTAAATTATTTATGGTTTTCTCTTATTCCAGGTAAATCAACTTTTCCGATCCCAAACACGCGGAAAAAGACAAATTTGCGAGGCAACTACTACACTGGATAAGAAGTTGTTTTTCTTCCCTGGCATATCGCAATTCTTAAGTTTGAAGGGTTAGAGCTGTGACTGGGACAGAGTATATGAGCTATTAATCTCCATAGTTCTAGCCAACAACATTATCTATCAAAGTTCTAGTCAGCTTTCAAAGGATAAGTCACTGCTCAAACCGCATGAATCATCTGCCCTGATTTCATTTACAATTTACAGGAAAAGTACTTACTTTCTTCATGCCGTATATCATACTTTAATATAATATATGAAATGAGACAATTTAAATTTCATCTATTTTAAGGGTGTGGTTTGGTTTTGTTTTCATTCTGTTTTGTTTTTTTGTTTTATATATTTCAATTTTTTTCAAAGCTGAAATTCGATGAAGATGAAAACAATGTTTGATTTTCTAAATAAAAATTTTTTAAATGATATATGGCATAGATGAATATTATGCTCATTTAATGTGTTACATATTAAAACTGGTCATTGCACAGCGAGAAAATATTTTGTATTCCCCTGATCTTGAGTAGAAAACATACTGTCAAGCTGCAGTAGGTAGAAGAAGAAATGAATAAATTCCCATTGACGTCTTTGATTCTGACTGGGCAGGATTATGTTGGTGTGATAAATAAATGGAAAATTATCATTCAAAATAAGATTTTATGAACATTACAATTTTTTCAAACTCATATTTTGCAAAAAGAAACTATACCAAGGCACAAATTGTACCATGTACTAACATTATACTATTTGTGTAAGTATGAAGAAAACATTTTTGACATAAGTGGATCAATATTTCAGAACAATATGACACGTGTAAAAATGGTGCCAAAGTACAAAAACCAAAACCAAAAACAAAAAAGAAAAAAAAAAAGAAGAAAAAAAGAAAATTGAACTAATCTGTTAGGTTTTAATAATGGGTATTGCCATTATCAGTAATAACCAATTTCAAACCAGTAATCCTTGAGCTACTACAATCGAAATGTGTACAGTTCATGGTTTATAATCATCACCAAAGAAGTCTTCCTACGTGATAAACTTTTTGTTAATGCTATTTATCAAACGGTTTAATCCTTCTTTTCACTGACCACTAACTTTATATGACATGCAAAATCATGTCCAATCGGGAAACTGTTGTACAACATAATGATTACTTTTCTTTTCACCCTGACTCACTTGTCTCACTAGTCGCCATCTCTATTGTCGATGGTAGGCGTTGCTCTCCGTGACACAGACTTGACTTTTCTTCTCCATCCCACTCGAGAGACATTTGGATGGAAACAACTAGGCAAAAACTATGCCAGGAGCAAATTGTAACAGTGACCATGTGTCAGTAGTTTGTACAGTACAGATGCAGCTAAAAATGCTGAAGAAATCCCAACAACCCAAATTTAAAGTAGATCTCTTAAGAACAGGCCAGCAAACTAAGAATGATTTTACAGTTAGTGTCAAAAACAGATTTGACCTTCTAGATAGTTATACCTAACCTGAAGTAATATGGGAGGAGATGAAAAAGTCAATTAATGGTGCTATGATACAGAAAACATGTAAAATGCTGAACAGAGAAATAAAAAGGAGATGCAATGAAGCAAAAGAAAAAAGAATAAATGATCAGTGCCTTGAAAAGGAAACTAATCAAAACAAAGATAGTAAATATATGCATACCAAAATTAGGGAAGTTAGTTGATGTCTGAAGATCATTTATTGATGTTAGACGTCTTGGTATGCAGTGCTGATGTTGAATAAAAGAGTTTTTGTTAATTTTTTGTTGTTGTTTATTTGCTTTTTTGTTTGTTTTTTGTTTTTGTTTTTAGGGGATTTATTTTATTTTTTATGGGTTGGAGGTGGGGGGGGGGGTGGCGGATTGCCGACTTTGATAATTTTGATTTCTTAGACCTTAATTAAGTAAAGAAGGTAGCAAGGCTTTCATTTCTGTTGGAGCAGGTATGTTTTAGTGCTTTCTTAAACTATGACCTACTATTTGCCTTTTTTGGATTCTCATCTTCTGACTAATGGGTCTTGTTTTGCATCGGTCATGTAGATCAACAGTTATAATCTTTACTGGCCAGTGAATAACGATGGTAGTTCCAAGAATCAACATGAGAAAGAAAAAGATTTGGAACTGAAAAAACAAACTGGAAAAGAAGGCTGACGCCAACGCTTCCTGTAACTGAGAGATACAGCCTAAGTTTAAGGAATATGAACATAATACAAGAAGTAGCATCCTTGCTTAAATGTAATACGAAACACTTCTTACTATCTCTGGCTTACTTGAAAAAAGACATTTCAGACAATGTGCTCTTGAAATTCATAACCAAAGAAAGGTATGAACCTTCCCCATCCCATCACCTATTAAGTATTTTACATTGTTCGTTTTTGATTATTTTATCATAACTCAGTCTTCATTGTTTTTGACAAAGTTGGTTTATTGATGGGGAATTTTAAATGTTATAATGCAACACACCCAAGTTAAAATTAATAAAATTGTGCTAGATCTAAATGATTTTCGTCCTTTTCTATTAAAATGCGTAGACCTTTTTTACAAACGCCACAGTTCGCATGCTATAACATTTTACATGTAGCCTACTTAGGATACTATGGTGAATCCGTTAAAGGCATGTTCAGATAACATGTCGGGCTTCTAATTACATAATTTTGCAAGTCACGAATACTCAAGGCCCAGTTGATAATTTACGGTAAAAATATATGAAACAGTGCCGTGTCTCTATTTCTTGTCTGTTTACCGTGCAGATCTGCCCAGGTCGTATATTTGTATATTTTGTTCGTAATAAAAAGTCTAAGATAGACTACAGATCTTAAAACATGTAAACCGTCCACATGATGCATAAGGCCTATGGAACCATTCACATCACGCCTTTTCAAAATAGGATACATCTGAAAATTCATGGTTTGAAACCCTCCTCGATGGTCACTGACATTTTGTTTGTCTACACATAGGTCTATATATGGAGAAATGGATAATGGATGTTTACTTTGAAAGATGCAACTGTTAGTGTGTTTGTGAGGAGTACCAGGGATGGCAACGTTTATACCTTACTTGATCAGCTGCAAAGTAGGGTTATAATGTTGGATGCAATGTTTGTCTTTGTCTCTAACGCCATTGCCTAGAGGTTTCATGGAGAAATGAATGTTTATCTTATAATATGTAGGAGGCACTTATGAAATTTGAAGTACGAGTTTGCTGTCATTACCGAATCGATCATGATTTATCTGAATTGTAGGGTAAACGTTGATACTAGAAGTTTGGCGATATACGTTCAATAAGATTCATATAATTATACAATATATAGATTTCTAGATCTACCACTCTTGTGGAAATGTCTTGGCATTAATTGAATGTAAAGTTCAAGAATAAAGTAAAGGAATCGCTGTAGGGCAAAACTATTTAATATTGGGTGAATGCAAGATCGATCATGCAAATACAAGCCCACAACCTTGTATGTACAAGCCCCTTGTGTGTATAGAAATTGTGATCGAAATATATATGTGGGTTATAATATGAAGGTGGCCTTTTTAAAGTTTCAAAGTACGGCATCGTTCATATTCACAAATCTCAATATCCATAGTAATTATCTGACGACTTGGAACAGAACCGAACTTTAAATCAGATGCTCGATCTGTTGTAGGTTTTAGTTAGAACGTTCCTGTGACTGAATTCAGAACTCGTAGGCGATGTTCGACGCATATTTGAAGTAAACTTTGCAATTCGGCTATATCGAAAGAAAATTTTCCTCAGTGGGCTAAACATCAGACTTCCAAATCTTCACTTTATCAAGCACTCAAAACAAAGGACGTCGAGGACGATAGGGAGAGAAATGAATACCACTCTCATAGTTACTTCGCCATCCTCGTCTACCTGGAAATATCCGAACGAGATAATTTTTGACATGAATTCAGTTCTATATGCCCTGCCCAATATGTCAGAAGCCGAACAAAGAGACAAATCCGATCTGGTTGGCGATGATGTTATTCAATACATTTATACCATCAATCTATCGGTAGTATGCTGTGCTTGCTGTCTGTTTGGCATCGTTACAAATGTAATCAACATCATCATCTATATGAAAATGGGCTTCAAAGAGACCGTCAACATCGCCTTGCTAGGTCTGTCCATATCCGATTTCTTTTCTGTTTTATCACTTTTATGGGTGACCATTTGTTATAACCCACTATTCATGTATTCCGACTTACCGATACTCACCATCGAACTTCAACACAAACCAGGTGGATGGACACATATCATCTTTACTCGAGTCACGGCCTTTCTGACTATGTATATTACACTGGAACGTTGTCTATGCATCGCCTTCCCTCTGACGATTAAAACCATGCTGACACCTAAGCGTGTGGCCAAAATAATTGTATTCATTTATATCTTCGTCATTGGTTCTATGAGTCAAAACTTTTTCAATTTCAAGCTGACATGGAAATTTGTTTCTGAGAGAAATCGAACTATGTTCGGTATGGTTTACAAAGACAACAGATACGCCATACAGACAGTAACCTACTATCTGAATGTCATTTACCCTTTGATAGCCTTAATGGGTGTTGTCATATGTTCCGGCATTCTTATTTGGAAACTCAACCAGAGGGCCAAATGGCTCAACAAGGCAACCAGTTGTCAGGACAATAGTGCTACGAAAAGCTCAAAAGATCGCCAAGTAATCAAACTCATTGTCTGCATTGCCGCGATTTTCATCTCGACCTTCACCCCATCTGTAATTTACTTCTTGGGAATAGCTATAGAGCCAGAAATAAATGTCGGGAAGAGATATGAGAATCTTTTCATTACATTTTATTCGATTTCGTATACATTGGATGCCATCAACTCTAGTATGAATATTTTCGTCTACTACAACATGAGCTCCAAATATAAAATGCATTTTTGCTCACTCTTTGGCTGTGAGATTAAAAATAAGGCCTAACGTTTATTACCACTGATAGAAACATTACTCCTTCGGTCATTTATAACAGTCGTTATTTACTAGCGTTGATGTAATAACACATCGACAATTGCAGAGGCTAAAATTCTGAAATATACTTTCAAACCAGACTATGAAATAATATTTCAAAACAACCGACAAGATTATACCTAGAATAATTAAAAGGAAAGTTTATTGCCACTTGTCTCGTCATCATGATAATAATAACACATAATACTATGTAAGATTTGTTGCATTGGCATACACGTTATATTTAACTATACAGAATAGTACACTTCGCACAAGACAATGATACAATTTTACACTTAACTACACAACAGGTCAGTGTCGGTCGCCACAGTGCAGCACTATGTTCTCCCTATTTAAAAAAAACATCGGTACGCATTCATACACCTGAGTCCAAGTCCAAGGGCCGATGGTCGCCACCGATATCTGCAGATGGGATTGTTTTTGTGTTTTTCACTAGGTTTTTCACTAGGTTTCACCATCGGCCTGTAAAATGTGTCATGAAACTGAAGTTAAAACGACTGACAAAAAGTAAAGGCGAACCCAAAAGGCAAATAGAGTTACTATGTGAAAATGGCAAGATAAGAGAAAAATATCAAGAACTAGTCAAAGAGAGCTGTGACAAGATCAAAATAACAAGGAACCTTGGAAAGGATTGGAATGATAATACGAAATGCCTAATAGAACCTATACAACATCATTCCCGTAAAGAAATGCAAACCATACAACAAATGGATGACTCCCGAAATATTACAAATGATAGAAGAGCGTACTAAAACACCAAAGAAGTTTTTATATTTTAGTACATTAGTAAATTTTCTGTACATTATTACAGAGTTCGGATAAATGTAGACAATAAAAAAAATATTGATTACAACAAAATACATTTTATTAGAAAGCAAACTACATACTATTAAACCTTTCCTCAAAGAAGTAAAGATAAAACTTTAATAAAAGCAAGAACAAAAATGACAATGAACTTAAATGCTTAAAAATCAAGTTTTAATTCAAAGATATCCTACGATGTTGGGCTGAAAATATTGAAAACATGTATTCAGACGATAGAACTGAGGACGTAAAACAGTGGACAGCCGGAGAAGGTGGCAGGAGAATTCTCAAAGATGAAGTGAACAAGGCTTGTAAAGAAATGAAAAAAGGAACACTTGTAGGACAAGATAACATTTGTATCGAAATGATTAATACTCCTGGCGAGTTTGGAATAGATACCCTGACAAAAATGCTCAATATCACATAATACGATAAAGATGTTATGCCTGAAGAGATGAGAAAATCTACATTCATTTATAGCCATACCGAAAAAGCCTGGAGCAGTTGATTGCGAACAACACATAACTATTCGTATTACGAGCCAGATCACAAAAATCCTTCTGGGAATAATTATAAAAAGAATGAGAAACAAAATAACACAAGAAGTAGGGAAACATCAGTTTGGATTCGTAAGAGACAAAAAAGTACTGTCAATGCTATATATATACACACTCAAAACAATCATGCAAAGGTCAATTGAAAAGCAAAAGACAGTCTTTCTTTGGTTTCATCGACTATTCTAAGGCTTTTGACTCAGTCCACCATGCAACTCTCTTCCAAATGCTGATTGACATAGGAGTAGATTACAAAGACCTTATACAAAATTTATACTGGAACGAAACCGCATGCGTCAAATTTGATAACGAAACGTCCCACTTTTTCAACATTTCTAAAGGAGTAAGACAAGGGTGTGTCCTCTCACCAGACCTTTTCAATCTATATAGTGAATATATCTTCAGAGAAATCGAGGACATGAAAGGAGTCAGTGTTGGTGGTGTGAATACATGTTTAACGAACCTACGTTACGCCGACGATGCAGCCTTGATGGCTTACACGCCAAATACCATACAGGAAATGCTAGATAAGCTAGTGGAAGTAAGTAAAAGAAAAGGACTGGTGTCAAACGTGAAGAAGACAGAATGTATGGTTTCATGTAAAAAAAAAAATGAATCTATCATTCAAATTAACAAGCAAAGGCGTAAACATTAAACAAGTTAAAAGATTCAAATACCTTGGATCAAACATCTCAAATGACTGTAAAGACAATGGAAATAAAACAAAGAATAGCAATTGCAAAGCAGACATTCCATAAACTCAAGCCTATTATCAACAACGTAAAACTTAAAATGAACACCAAACTACAAATAGCACAGACATACGTCCTCCCAACGCTTTTATACCCTTGTGAAGCGTGGACAATAGATGCGGAATCGAGAAAACGCCTAGAATCTTTGGAAATATGGATTTATAGAAGATTATTGAAAATACCATGGCCTGCATTAATAAGAAACGAAGAAGTGCTAAGGCGTATTGGAAGACAGAGAATATTATTGGGTACGATCAGGCAAAGGCAAATGCGGTTTTTGGACACATTTGGAGACGGGAGGGAATTGAAAAGCTGGTAACACCAGGTTTTGTTGAAGGAAAACGAGCTCATGGAGGACAACGCATGACATACTTGAAATACTTAAACACAAAGTATATCCAACATGCTGAAGACAGTGCAACATGGAGGAGAATGATGGTCGGCAAAGCACCACATACAAGGAGCAAGTTTACCTGATGATGATGAAGTCCAAGGGGGAAATGAGCGTAAATAACCTTTCCTAACAACTAAATGCTATAGATAAAAAAATCACCGCAGACGGGGGTCGAACTTACAGTTCTAGGAAGAGACCGGCTCTCAGTCTGCCACGTTGACCATTCAGCTACGGCGCCACACACTTGCACCTAAACGCTTATAGAATTTTTGTAACATTTTGATGCAAGGGAAAATGGATGATTTCGTCCGATTTTCTAGTTGAATACCATACTCTGTACCAGTTTTATGCAAAGACTTGTAAAGTAATGGTAGAGATTCAGCGACATTTGACATTTGGCATATACCCCGGTATACAACTAATGCTATATGCCATTCGGTCAGTGTGTGTTGCTTGGTACGTGAAGACCGATGTTTACTTTTGCCTACTTTTATTATGATCCTTCTAGAATATGGAAAGAGTGAGTATATTCTAGAGGCTGTGTTTGTTATTTTAGATGATGTTGAAGTGTGGTGAAAGAGGCAGAATATTCTCTATGTGGTGTTTATCTGTATAAGTTATAATATGTTGTGAAGAGTGTGAGGGTGGTCAGTGCAGTCACAGAGAGAGAGAGAAAGAGAGAGAAAGAGAGAGAGAGAGAGAGAGAGAGAGAGAGAGAGAGAGAGAGAGAGAGAAAGA
>JBCJKE010460249.1:0-12500 GCA_039654525.1 Melibe bucephala | reverse complement strand
AAAGTGAACAACCAAACGGGCGGCATATGGCTTAGCTTCAAACAAGGAACTTTCGTTTTTGTCCTTATTTGGAATGTCGATGTTTCTTCGGACGGCCATGCCAGCTGGCACAAATTGATAGTAGGAAGGTTAGCACTATTTTGAGTGAAGACGCCGTGGAGCAATGGAAAAAACATAAATAGTGTTCTGCTTCAAGAAAAAAAAACAGATAGCAAAGACAGAGTAAGCTTCGGAGAGGTTCGTTTAGGAGCTTACTCTAAACTGTGTGCATTAAACCTTTGAATGCTATAAGCCAATTCATCGGTACGAGCATGATTTAGCTCTTTGACTACAATTTGCCCATATGTCGGGATGAGCACGTTCGTGCTCATCCCGATATATGGGCAAATTGTAATCAAAGAGTTAAATCATGCTCGGGCATAATAATATGAGCTTATGACAGTCAAGTATTTAAATCGTGCTTGTGGCGATATATCGTCGATTGGGATTGAATGGGTTAAAGCTACGTTTACGGATGCACGACGTGATCGCTTGTGGGGTGCAATTTTTCAGCGCCCCCATGTTCGATCGAGTGCTGAGGCTACCTATACCAAGGTCCCCTTTAAATCAAGTGCTATAAATAGAACCCGTTTCCTTACACGCGACGCGAAATCTATCCGCTCGCGACTGTCACCTCCGATCGGTCCACAGAGCTATCCCACGTTCAGTCGCACACGATGGACTAGGCAGGGGTGTGTCAGGTTTAACCCTTTCAGTGCGAATCGACAATACATCGTCACGAGCACGATTTAAATACAATATTGTCATAAACCCATATTAGGGACGAGCATGATTTAACTCTTTGACAATTTGCCCATATATGGACAAATTGTAGTCACAAAGTTAAATCATGCCTCATCCCGCCAGATGTATTGACTTCTGGCACTGAAAAGGTTAAAGCAATTCATTGGTCGAAAAAGCATTCCATTTTACTGACTGCCTTCCTCAACTCTTCGGCGACTGAAACTTTAGGGCGACGAAATCGAACAAAAGGAAACGTGGCCTAAGGCTAAATCAAATCAGAAGAAATGGAAATAACCACTACCACAAGACAGAAACCGTCAACTCACCCGTCGTGAACTTTTCCACTGTCGATGTAGACCAGGGCCGAGTCGGTCCCAGCAGCCAGTTCATCCGGTACGAGAAGTGTTACGTAATGCCACCAGATTGGTTGGGTAGTAACGGATTCTATAAAGAGAAGAGTCGACTTAAAAATGTGTGGGTTTGCGACACGGACTCTTTATAGTTAAATTTATACAGCGTTAAACTGAGCTCAAACAATGTTATATTCCAACCGTCACATAACAACGAAATTCCAGACTAAAATGAGATCTTAACCAATAAACGTCTTTCGAATTTAAAAAAATGTAGTCTTAATTTCCAGTGTTTAACCAAGCATCACCTTTCAATGTAATTTCAGACTTAAACAACCCCTTAACCTTTGCTGTTGTGCGTTGGCTTTAAATATAATATTAACGGCACATTTTTTCCTTTCTTTAATCGTTGCAAATTATGTTGATGGTAATGTGTTCATAAACCAGTAATTTTCTTCCAAACGATACGCTAAAACAAAAGAAGAATAAAAAGTTCCAGGTACTCAAATGTTTATAACTGAGGAACCCATCGTGTTGAATCTATTTTGAACTTCGACCTTTGCCTTGACAAATCTGACTCGAGAGGCCCCACATTCAGCCAGCCCATAGTAAGTGGCTAGAGGGCGTTGCGATTCGTGTGTCACAGTGGCAGATACGATAAAGGACAGCAGCAGCTCAACATGACACTTTCTACCGTGACATACGATAAAGAACAGCAGCAGCTCAATATGACACTTTCTACCGTGACATATACAAGGGCGGTAGAACCGCCCTTTGAGGCTTTTTTTAGTTTTAGGCAATCGATCAAAATATGTTTTTGCTCTCCTGCTGCCGTTGCATATAAATATTTTTCAAAGCTTTGAAATTTCCACGTTTTTAGCAATTTGGTAATATTTTTTTCCAATTATGACACAAGCATGAGTCACAGTAGAACACTTGTTCATTTTGTTTTTGTTAGATTGATTTGTTTTTGTTTTTGTTTCTTTTCTTAATTACTTGAAGATATGACTCTTTATTTTCGGAAGGTCAGAATTAATAGTTGACCTATGCGCACTGTCGGAAGACCTGTGTCAAACAAACTGAGAAAGGCGCAATGTCAGCCCAGCTGTCATATGATTACCCAATTCTCACATGATTGACCACTGTCACTAACTGTACTATAGAAAGACTTGGTAGTATTGCTCAGTAAGGAGCAACCAAACGGTTCCAATGATACAAAATTCACCGACCAATTGTCGTATTGAAAGCTGAATAGCTGGACTTTTGCATCAATGTTGGCGATCTTGTAGTAATGGCATTGCTATGCCTAGGCTAGTTTTTCAGAGAAAAGTATGCATGCCCAGCCACACTCCCTTCCCCTCTGATCGTTGTCTCTTATACTTGAATTCAGAGCAATGAACTGAGATACAAGAGGCTGTAGGAGTGAATGAGTCCGAAAGAATTTTAATAGGAATTGAATTTTGCCAGAGTGGCGGCCAATATGACTTGCTCATTTCGATTTTGACTACAGAAGGTTCATTTACAAGCACAAAAGCACATGAGACCTCCTAGTTTATTATCTGTCTCCGATGGGATTAGGCACTCATGTATCCTGCCTAAAACCGGACAAAGAGGCGGAAAACCCCGAAAAAACTCGGATTTCAAATAAAGCCTGCACAGCCGGAAACTAACCCGTGACCTTTGGCTTGGTGTTCAAGTGCCCTTTCCATTGAGATATCCGGGCTCCTTAAAAGCTAAATATACAATTTTTAAATCAATTTTAGAATAATTTTCTCAATATTTGTACGATTTCCCTCTAATCAGCTGTCCTACAAAAAGTAGTGAAAAATAAGCAACATATAGAAATCATGTTAAACCTTCCAAACCCGTTAAAAAGAACAAAAATCATTCTAAAATAAGCAAAAGAAAAACAATCTACCGATAGTTTAAAGGAAATGGGTCTAACTGATGCCAGAAAGCACTCACAAACTAAAACAATAACTTCCCTGTATAAAAGCTAAGCTTTCCGTTGAATCCGCTTCCCTGTAATGTCTGTTGCCTTACCGTCCAGCCATTTTTGTGACGTCATATTCAAAATGTGTATCGTTAGCTTGTCGCTACGGGTGGTGCTCAGAACGGTGTACTGGTAGTGGTCGTCTGGGGCATTGACGTAGTCATCCAGGGGCGTTCCGGACACCGCCACGGTCACGGACACCAGAAGGATGCTCCAGAGTAACGGCCTGGCCATGGTCTGTTTTCAAAAATATTTTAAGAAGCGTATCGAAATATTATGAAATCAGATTTCAATCGATACTTGTATCATCCCCATGCAGAATACTCGACTTGCTCAAATTCCATCCGTTTAAATAAAATGAGATTGTCTTCTCACAAAAAAAAATTATTATATTTGCAGAGCTCCATAGAAAATATTTACAAATATACAGAGGGAAGAATTGAATAAAGAAAAATAGGAAATATAAACTTCTTAAGAAGTCGATTGGCTTCATGGTAAGAACACTCTGCTTGCCTCAACGAGACGATTCGGTATCATTGTCCCGGGTTCAATTTTCAGTGGAACCACAAATCTTTCTTCCGTATTTTTTCTACTTTTCTTTATTCAATTCTTCCCTCTGTATTTGTAAATATTTTTATGGAGTTTTCATAATGTGTCTAGATCTAGTGTGTTAGATCTAATAATTTCGTTGTCTTATAATTCAGCCCCTTGCCTCATACTTGTGTTTATATTTGCAGGTGTGCTCAATTAGAAACGACCTTTCTTCGTCATTTTAAAAGTGTAAGCCACTTCCATGGCCTCTGATTTAAAACAGCAGCAACTAAACAAAACAAAAAATTCCAAAAATCGCCCAAACCCAAAAAAAAACAAACAAACCAGAAACAAAACAAACATACAAACAAACACACACACACACACACACACACACAATTGAAAGAAAATCCATTTGAACCTACAGGGGACCGTTAGGAAAATCAATGGCCTTTTATATTTCTTATCTGAGTCCATGACGCATCAGTTATGAAAGAAGACGTCATTTGCTCGACTTGGATCCTTCAGCTTTCAAGGTCATCAAACTTCGCCGCTTGGCAGCTCCTATCTATCATTATCAGTGAGCCCATACAACATTCTATATGTTAGAGATTGGTCTAAAACCACTTTCACCATAATAATATGTGTATTATTCGTCTATCATCATCACATCATTATATCAAATATATTATATGCTAATAGGATAGACTATTATCTCAACTCCAACGTATTTTGAAGACGAAGAGTGAGCGATTTACATCGCCTAAGATCGCTATTACAAGACCGAAAGCTCTAGGGAGCCATGACAACAAAGATCGTGAAGGTTGCTGAGGCGTCCTCTTCTGACGATTCGGACGCGAAAAGCCTTTAAGTCAGTAAGTAAATAGGGGGAAAAACCTTTACTTGCCTGGATAACATGAGTATATAAATGTATATGCAATTATAAATTCAATCATTCATTTATCTCAGATCCTTTAATTCTTGATCAATGGAAGCCTGAAAACCAGTAATCGAATCAGCATTTTTGGATTCAAATTTTAGACGATCCAAAGTCTTCAATGTACTATGAATAAAGGAATTTTGTCGAATTAATGTGTTTGTATCTTGTCAAGAATATCTTATACCAATCGCCTCTTGTGTAAATGTAGCACTTGAATAATAAAAAATCTAATTGACTCCAATTTGACAACATTATGAACCAATCTAAATAGTTAAATTGAATCTCTTCGACTTCGTCTATATTTAGGACTTGGAAAATCAAGATAACAAAGTATTTCCTTTATAATATTATGTCATATCATAAATACCTTCAATCAAGCCCACAGCTTATCTTTGTACGTTTTCAATTAAAATTGACTGACATCTATAAATTAGGCTCCTTATAAAATTTCCAGACTCAAAAGAAGATAAAAAAGGGATCTATAATTGAACTTATACAGTAGAAAGAACAAATTTATATCCATTTTACAGAATGTCTGAAAAAGTATATGCAGCATCCTATTGGCTCTATTGACACAACTATTGAATAGAATTCTACATTCGGTCTTATTCAATTGAGGTAAAAGATACGGCTGATCAGATAGCAGATAGCATGTTTGAATGTATATTTGCTATTTAACTCATGAAGAAAGAACATAGTTTAATTTTGCCGCCAAATCTCGGACCGACGTATCTACCAGAGTAGTATGCCCTTACTTTATTTCCCTTTGAAAATTGCCGCTACTCATCCCCGAAGGGAAATTTGTCTTTTGGCTTTCAGCTAAAACCGACCATCAGCCGCAAACGGAGGCAATTGGTATATATATAACCTTGTCCAAGAGTTAAATCACAATGTCTTCAACGGGATCCAAACCCATGACCTTTCAGTTGCGAGTCCAAAGCTCTACCGCTGGGCTACGCTGTGACCACGAATTCCCTATTATCTCGCAACACTGACATTGTACTGGGACAGATGTCTGGTTCCAAGCATATTATTGTTGTTGTTGTTGTTGTTATCATTATATTATTATTAGTAGTATTACTATTATTATTATCATCATTATTATATTATTATTATATAAAGCATTTTATAGCGCTCAATCTCAGTTTCAGCCGAGCTCTGAGCACTTTACGATGGCAAAAAATGGCATGAAAAATGAGGATTAAAACGGTGCGAAAAAAGCAGTTTATTAAACGAATTACCTAATCGTATCTCACACATTTTCCTTTCTTATATTTCCTATTTTTCTTTAGTAGATTAATTCTTCCCTCGGTATTCGTAAATATTTTCTATGGGGCTTTTATAGTTGGCTAGACCTAGTGTGTTAGATCTAATAATTTATTTTTCTAATCGCATCTCAACAGCTCCATGTCAATGTTTGACAATTAGCTGGACGACATTGATTTGCCATAGTGCAGCCGATCAATTGCTTTGATTGTCCAATGAACTCAGCCTGTAGCAATTTTTAGTCGTCATTGTTATTATTGTTATATTCACCATCGTATTCATAGTCATAAGCATTGTTGTCGGTGTCGTCGTAGTCGTCATCATCATTGATATGGAGTCCAACCCTTGATCCTTCGGTGCTCCATTAAAATATACTGAGTGTTACTAGGCATGGTGGTTATTCAGATAGGCACAAACAATAATGGTTTTATAGATGTTTAAAGTATAATAGTATACAAGTTCACAACCTGTGGTAATGGATAATAGATATTATGGTATTTGTAACAAAATAAATCGACAAAAACTCACTGTGGATGACAATACCTCTTCAGAACTTGGGTCTTCAGTTATAGACTATATGAAGTTGCTCACCACACTGCAAAATCTTCTCTCTGCTGACGCTAAGGGGCCTCTGACTTTTAGCAGGCCGTGCAACGAGATAAAATGTTGGAAAGGGGGATAAAAATAATGCCAGTTCTTATCTGAAAGCCCGAAGGCCAAAATGTAATATATTATTATACAACCTGTCTAAAAGCGATTGTAAAATTAGATAGAAAATCCGTCCTGATTGACCGGTTCTCCCGATTAACCGCCTCCATGCCTTGTTTTATTTAGGTTTTCTATTTCCATTGGGATACTTCAGCATTGTGCCACATCAAAGTAATCCCCGTAGACTTGTTGACTCAGAGCATTCCTCTATCGTGATCGCCAGATTTCGCAGCCTCTGCTGTTTAATTTAACACTAGGGTAAAGACTCTCCACACATCTATAGTTGGCGTTTTATTTGTACCATTGTCGTATTTTGTTAAAGATGCCATGCTTGTTGCGAGGTTTAATAATTTTGAGTCGTTATTTGTCATGGCGGGCAATCTTTCTTTTTATTTTAGTTGCCCATTCTCCGATTCGTTTGTCTTGCCCCGAAAAGTAATACGTCATCGCTTTGTGTCACTACGCTGATGTTCCATAAACTCCCCATATCGTCTCCAACTTTTGACTTGCCAACAGGGATTCGTTACATCCCTTGTCAACATGTATGTTACCTCTTGATATCGAGTCTACGTCTATCTCAACACATAGAGTTAATTTTCCATACAGCAAATAATTAGATCTAACACACTAGATCCAGACAATTTAAATAGGCCCCGTAGAAAATATTTACAAATACAGAAGGGAGAATTTAATAAAGAAAAATTAGAACGAAATATCTGGGGTTCCACTGGTAATAATACCCGGGACAGTGACACCTATTCATCTCGCCGAGGCAAGCATAGTGTTCTTACCACCAAGCCAATCCAATCCTTATAAAGAAGAAGCTTCTTGAACAAGGGAACTCGAACAGTACTAACCTCGACTAGTCATGAATTTCAATTGACAGCGGAAGTGACCTAAATCCAAAAAGTGCCTTCTGTATTTTTAAACAACAAACATATAGACAGCACTATAAATAGAACACACCGATTACGCTTCGATATTAACAGTATGTATAGTATAGAAATAGAGACACACGTATGAGACAGGGGTGTGCGGGGTCCAGTGTTATAGAACTAATTATTTGTCGTATAATTCAGTTTCTTCCCTCATACTTGTGTATCAATTTTGCATACGTACATAACATAGTATGTGCTGAAGACAACGCCATTTCTTTCCAGTTCATCAACATCGAGGCGTCCAATGTCGATATATTTTGTCAACGAACACTAACGGCTAATATTTACATTTTAATGTTATAGTAATATGTGTAAGTCTTTGTTTAAAATCGTCTGTATCTTCACTGCACTTTACACTAACTGGCAGTTTATTCCCCATTCTCAAAGCAATAGGGAAGTATGACTATAAATGACTATCAACCCCAGAAGATGGAAATGTAAACTTTTGAGTACCAGATCTGGTGTGATTATTTTTTATTTGAAATGTTTCAAGTGGCAATCTTGTAAAACGCTTTGAGCACGTTTAGTGAATATTGTACTATATAAAACCTCCTAAAATCTCCCTGACTTTTTTTTTTAGATTTTTTTCTAAATCATGTATTTGGTTTTGCTAATATGGATCCCATACACACTCTCCGTAATCTAGGACTGGTTATTCTAATGTTTTGTAACATTTATCTTTAACATGTTGAGGTCAGTCATTAACATTACATTTTAGGAATGCGAGTAGGCCATTAGCTTTCTTACATATTAAACGGTTTTGGCCTTTCCACTGTAATTTATTTACTATGATAACACCTTAGTATTTTGCAATATTTGTAATTTTAATGTTTGGTTGTGTCGGTAATAGCTTGATTCTTAAGCTTCTCTTTATTTGATAGTTTAAGTATTTGGCATTTGTTTGGGTAGAATTCCATGTTCCAGTCTTTTCCCTTTGTTGGAGTCAGTTAAGATCATTTTGTAGTATTTTACAATCATTATTATTTTTACCTCTCTTCACAACGAGCTACCATCTGCAAATAAAGTCATTTTGGTGCCTTATGTTAGTTTTTGATCAATGTCATTTATGCAAATCAAAAAATAAAGTGGACCTAACACTGTACCCTGTGGTACTCCTGTCAGTCCAGCTATGGGGCTTGACCCAACTCCCTCTATGATGCCATTTTGAGTTTTACCTATAAGGAATACTATGGTCCAATTTAGTAATGTGTCTTGTATTCCACAATGTCCAAGTTTCAATAACAGCCCATGGTGGTCCATTTTATCAAAAGCTTTAGAGGAATCTAGGAGTATTGCGACTATTTGTCATCTCCTATTTGAGCAATTGCTGAAATCATTTATAGTCGTTATTCGTTGAGTTTCACGGCTTCTTTTTTCTAAATCCATGTCGGATGTTTTTGAGTATGTCATCTTTTCTAAATGATCCATTAAGTTACTATGTATGATGTGTTCCAGGAGTTTACAAGATACTGATGATATCGAAACAGGTCTATAATTTTCTGGCTTACATCAATTTCCTTTTTAAAAAAAAACTGGAACAATATTTACATTTTTCCAATCACCCGGTTTTGGAAATTATATTTTTAATTATGGGTATGGGATTGGAAAAAACCGAGGAGAATTGGGTTTTCAAAAGATCTGCTTTAGTTTTTGTGTCCTGAATTACAGTGTTATTGTTTTTCAGGTCTGAAATAACACAGTTCTCTTGGTTTTTATTTCTTATGTAAGCTCAAAGTTATTTTTATTGTTGATGTCAGTATTTATCATATTGTTTACACATTCAGCATGGGCTGAAAATGGGTTCAAAATTATCACTATCTTCAAACAAAGAAGGAGACATAAATTTTGAAAAGATCCGGGATGTCCAACAATATACAAATGCCACATCTACACAGAGCCCACGAATGCTGATGCCTAGCACAAACGCAGGACTCTAAAAATCTAGATCTAGATCTTAAAACAATAGCTTCAATAAATGGTTCCTTCGATTCATAACCGATTTCAAAAATCCTTATCCCCAAATTTAGACCAAATAATTTAAAAAATATCCAGATCCAGATCACGATACGTTTGCGGTTATTTTGATTGTGTTACCCAAGGTATTCATGGTTTATTTTGAAGTGAACGAAGAGAACGGTGGACACGTTGAAGACCGGAAAGTTCCCAAGTCAAAGTTCCCCCATTTCTGAATGCATGTCCGAAATATTTAAGACTTCGTCGATATAACGCTGACATCAAGTTCAACGAAGTTATTAGTACTTTCAATTTGCTGACATGAATTTGTTCGTCTGACTTTGTCATTTTTTCCCTTGCAATCGGGCTAAAACCACATAATTTCTGCTGAGTTGGAACAAACGAGAAAAAATTAAATTGCCTGAGATTTTCTCCCCTTTTGCCACGATTTTCTGATAAGACAGTTCCCTTTTTGTTGGATTCGATTGTAACTCAGTATTATACACAGCTTGTATTGTTATTAGTCAGTAACAAAACGACACAACGTTGATCTTAAGTTGAGGTCGAGCCCTTCCATTTGCTATGCATATGGAGACAACTGGAAGAGTTAAGGTCATGTTAAATATTATCTGTTGTCAATGACTAGATCAAGCTTTACGTCTTTCCCAAGGACAAAACGGTGTGCCTCTTGCCTTCAAGCATCTCAAGTCTTTAAAAAAAATTGACGAAACAAAAGCGTGGACAGTTTTATTCAGCGTGGAGGTCAACTTGCCCCGATGGCTAGATGGTTATTATGTTCCATTGCCTAATCTATGATACTGGTTGAATATTCATTTCATATCTGAGTGGGCACTAAAGGTTAACTTTGAAAATATTTAACGTCGCATTTGGCAGCCATAGTTCAAAGGGAGGTAATTTGAGGAGCACAGTTAAGAATTTTCTTTCGTTGAAGACGACATTGTCGAAGATTGTCCTACAAGAGTCGTTTGGTCGACTCCTTTGATAAGGGTAATATCAGTGTGGTAACTGACTTACTTGACTTAAAGGCTTTTCGCGACCGAATCGTCAGAAGAGGACACCTCAGCAACCTTCACGATCTTTGTTGTCATGGCTCTCTAGCGCTTTCGGTCTTGTGCTAGCGATCTCAGGTGATTTAAATCGCTTTTCATCTTTAGAAAATAGTTGGAGTTGAGATATGACAGCTACAGCTCTTTGTTTAGCACTATTGGTAGTGTTGTTAATGGTGTTCCTTTGAATCGATTGCCAAAGTTTCTGAAAATATAGTTCCATGGATTTGCTCGTCGGTATGTCTTGGTGTCGTCTTAGGATGTGTCCGAATAATTTCCAGCGGCTTTCAAACATGAATGTGGAAATGCGCTTTTCATTACATTTTTGTAGAGGGACGAGTTTGAAATTTTGACTGGGTGGTAGATGTTGAACACTTTCCTGAGCTGTTTCCTATGAAAGGCATCTAACTTTTTCAATTATGTCTGGTTAAGCGCCCATGTGCCGCAGTTGTACGTAAGGATCGATTTTACAAGTGCTCTGTACAATTTTATTCTGGCGTTTCTTTTTATTTTATCTTTCCTTATCCATACATTCTTCAGTTTGTTAAATGCAACATTGGACATCTGTTTTCGTCTTTCAGTGTCTTCAACGTCCCCGATTAGGTAACTATATATTTATATATAACATTTAAATAAGAGAACACACGATCAAACCATTCGTATCTACTTATCTCATAGAAACTGGAAACCGATCTGTACTTCCATCTTCACTCGCAGCTAGACAGGTAAAAACAGCTTGATACTGCATGGAAACGATTAATGCGTTGTCATCATAATGAATGCTTTGTTGGTATGAAGTAGTATTAGTTGTTGGTTTTAACTTTAGCTTGCTTCAAATAATAAGCATCTAAAAGATCATTGTATCATCTGTGTATACCAGACAACCCCGCTGGTTATGGATAATTCATTTTATATTATACCTGCTATTGGCGCAATAGATAGACATTAGCTCCTGAACATTCTTCGAGAAATCATAGATGAGGATGAACTGAAGTTTGTCCAATTCTTTCTTAACAACACCGTGTTGGATACATTAAGCCGACACCCACTCTTCATTCACAAGCACTGTTGGTACACCCCAAGGAGACGGCCTCAGCTCAGTGCTGCTTACGGTATGGTACATCTTGACTATGCTCTCAAAAAGGTACGAAATGTCACAGTGCGTATCTACTGCGTGTCAGATCTTAGGGCCCAAATAGAATCAAACCCCACCTAAGTTGAACGTTTTCTTCACCATTTAGCGATGATATTAATATCAATGCTATACAATAGCATATTTAATAACTTTGTCTAATTATATTCCTCAGAGTCGACGCAGGAAATAGAATTAAGAATTTACACCGCTGAGATGAGGATATTAGGGCTAATTTTCAGTGCGTTAATAAAAATATTCTGTTCAGCTGAGTTTTGTCAGTAACTTCAAAAGCTGAGGCTAAGTTTTAAAAAGCAAAACAGACAACACCATATTGAAGAAGTTGCATTTAAACGATGAGAGGCCACAGCACATGTTGCCATTTCGAACAGCAAGGAGTCATTTCAAAAGGAGTAGCAACAGCAACGACGACAACAGCAGCTACAATAACAAGAACGAAAACAACAACAATTGCAGGAACAACCATAACCACATCTGCATTAATAAAACAACAATAATTTCCACATTAATACCAACTTAACAATAATAGCAAAACAAACAGCACAACATCAATAACAACGACATCAATAACAGGAGCAACAGATGCAACAAAAGCAACAGCAATAACATCAGCAGCAACAACAACAACAAAAAAAACATTTACAGCAACAGCAACAACAATTAAGGCAACAACATCAACATCAGCAGCAACAACGTAAGAAGCAATGACAACATCTGCATCAACAACCGCAACAAAAATAACAGAAGCAGAAGAAGAAGAAGAAGAAGAAGAAGAAGAAGAAGAAGAAGAAGAAGAAGAAGAAGAAGAAGAAGAAGAA
>JBCJKE010460138.1:0-14087 GCA_039654525.1 Melibe bucephala | reverse complement strand
AAAAGGGATTGGAAGTTTGAAATACTGGATTGGACAATATTTGAGATTTACTAGCATAGGTCTACGAGCCGAATAGTTGGCTCATCGTACGGAAGCGTTGGGTGGCTGAGCCAATCAGTCGGCTCATCGTAGTGAATGAGTTAAAATATGTATTAAGATTTTTCAGGTTCATAATGGAATTTTTAATTCAAAAATGAAAAATGCCAATTAAGAGTTTGCAATCCAATCTTAAAAGAATCTCATCATGAATGTTCCCTCTATAAATCTCTATTTTCAAAGGTTAAGAAAGTGGGCTATGATTTTTCACAACTTCTATGCCTTTATTCGTTGCAAATAATTTTCTTTAATGTTTCTGTTGTTCAGTGTCAGACTTTGAATATTATCACACAACATATTGTAAGGCATCAGTCAAAGCCAATTTCTTCATTACACTGGGATAATTGAACATGAAATAAATAATGTACCTGGCAGATGTGGTTCTCCACGTCTAATAGCTGGCATTTCCCTGCAAATGTCATGGTCATCTTCGTCTCTTGCCAGCCATCTTCTGCATGGGAATGCTAGCATTTCATCTGTATCAACGTCCTTCATTCGAACCTAAAGAACAGTCAGAACATTACAATTATAAAAATAGGATGACTGACAATGGAGCCTACTCTACCTTGATACAAATCCATGATGATTCATAGAATAAAAATTAAATTCAAGTGGTCGAAATAGGATTTCTGATATGTTACCTTAAAAAAGACTAAGGGAACATGACTAGACCTTTAAAAGAGATTTTTGAAGGTTTGATCTTAGTACTGCTGATGCAGTATAACATAATATGTGTATGAAGACTCCATTATTCATACATGTGTAAAATGAAAACCAATGGCACTAAGGATATATCTTGATATTGGACATATTTACCTCATCACAGAACCATGGAGGATGTTCACCTGTGTTGTCATGGGCAATTCGAACTTTATATATTTCACCAATGTTTACTCCAACGTTGATCTAATGAAATAAGAAATACAAAATAAGTAAAGTGGAAACTGGGCCAGATTATCATCTGTAATACTTCAAACTGATCATTGCCTATGACCGAAAGAAGAAGCATTTTCCTTTTGCTATTTTTAAAGAAAAGAGAAAAATGTTGATATTGCACAATGATCTTGTTGAAACATAAGTTAAGAACATAAGAACATAAGACTGTAACATAAGTAAAGAACTTAACAATATTTATTCCCATGTGATCAGGATAAAGTTAAGTAGACACTAGACTCACATCAAACTCATCAATGCGGCCTGGCTGGAACTTGAATCCATCTGGATATCCTAAAGGTATTGGACCTGAGTTTCCTTTATGACCATACACAGTGATAGTCACTTGAGAGGTTGTGCCTGCTCTTGACAATTCATTGGTTGTACACCAGATTTTCCAAGTGCCCCCTGTAATGTTTGGCAGAGCAATGTAAACAATAATAAAGATATTAGATGCCATTAATAATTTTCGCTACATGCATAAAATATATCAAAATGTGTTTAGCTGATTATCATACCATTTATTTAATAAACCTTTTTGGGGTTTTTGGTTGAGGTGTTTAGAGAAAAAAAAAAGGGAATTCAAAGAGAAAAAAAAAAAAGGAAAAGAAAACGAAATGAGCATTATCAGGAAAAATATATGAAAGAGTGCAATGATAGTCAGGAAGAGAATATAATTCCACAAGCACGCAAAAAGGCAGAAATGGGTTAGACTTCCTCAAAGGGAGTTAAACTGAAGAAAAAAATATTTTATTTGTATTTTCAACAAGAAAAGCAATAAAACTGTATGACAAATCTTACTTGTCCTCATCATTCTGTCTCTTCTTCGTCTGAGCCTGTTGCCCACATCATCATTTTGAGTACCCATTCTACTTCTTATACGAGATGGAGAAACATTGGTTGACTCTGGTTCATAGACGAAGCCAACCATTGTCTTGAAAGCTTCTTTTCCAGCAGCAACAAGAACATCAGGGCCGTTGATCATGCCTGTTAAGCTTGAAACCTAAACAGAAATTAATGAAACAAAGTATTGTAAGCTTTACATTTCATTGTTAAAAAGCATTTTTAACTGTGCAATTACATTATTTCCTTGACACTTAACATTCTCAATAAACCTCATACACTTGTTTCAACCTATTATCACTCAAATAAACTCTGCAAGCATCATTTTTTCCATCCATGTTGAAAAACTACCAAATATTTACCCCTCCTCTATTTTTTCAAAGGTCAGCAGACCATCTTTTAGTTCCCTCTTCATAGGCATTGTCACTGATTGTTTATAATTTCTTCCCTCTTCATCGCCATTGTAAATTTCTTCCCTCCTCATCACCATTGTCTAGTTCTACCCTCATCACATTGCCTTTCTTCATTTTATCTAGCAACTAACTTTCTGTGTCATTGCTTTTGAGGATAATTCCCTCATATTTTCTTGCTGTCCATGTTATATACATCATTCATCTCAAGAATCACTTTCTTAGGCTTCCAGTCTATGTTGTATCTATTTAGGCCTTACTGCTCATTCGCGTTTCATAACAGACATGAGGGTAGGTTCGACACAACATAATGAAATCCATGACCCTTTGAACCCTGATAACCTGATAAAAAAAATCCCAGGTCCCTGAACTTCGAACCTTTTTACATACATAAAATTTCCAAAGAGAATTATAAAATAGTGTTGAATAACATCAACAACCATATGAACAGAAACAATAGTAATACTGTTACAATAGGACCTTTATCTCCAAAATCTTCTTGGAAGGTCTAGTGTGTGGGCAGATTTACATCTCCTTGTACTTATAAGATATCATGGATGGTTTATTTCTTGGTCTACATTTGCATTCAGGAAAATAAGCTAGATCTAACTATCTGGATAATCTAACCAACAAACTGATTCATCATCTGAGGCAAGGATTAGATTCCAAACCTCATAGTTGAGGAGGGATTTTAGGCCATTCTGGCCCCTATACTTATTTATATTTAGTTATGTTAACAAGTTTCCTTAGGTAATAAATTGGTCTCACATGTATTTCTTAAGCTGTTGTCAAAAAGTATCAATGCCAAACCAAACTGGGAAATCACTACAAAGTTGTGAGTCCTGAATTACAGGACGGATGAAATGGACAAAAAGATTTTGCTATTTAAAAAAAAGTTTGATTTACCAGTTTTTCTGGTAGTCAAGGATTAGGTTTCTAACTACAATGAGATATATAAGGTCATTTTGCCCAAAACTTATTGTTTTTACATCTATGTTAACAATTTTCCTTCAGTAACATTTGCTGTGTCTTGCATAACTTTCTTAAGCTATTACAAAAAGGTTACAATGTCAAACCAAACTGGGAAATGACTCTAAAACGTAGTGAATTCGGAATTGCATATTTATTGAACTTAATCTTGCTTTAAAAAAAAAAATGAACATGTTTGATTTACCAGTACTTTCTTGATAAAATTGTCTCTAAGTAGGCTAGGACATGAAAAGAAATAGCCCCTCCCAACCCCTACACACAAAAAAAAAACCCACCAAAAAACACAAAAAACTCACCCTTTTTCCTTCCACTGTAAAAAGTCTTCTCACAGCCAAGTGAAACATACCACTAATGTCACTGAGAATTTGTTCAAAAGATTGTGCAGTTCTTCTGTTGATAAGAACAACATGCCGGACAGTTGGTTCCCCATTTTTCAAAACTGTTATCTTCTTTGGCTGATTTCTGTTGTACGCATCAGCCATTCTAGAGTCTCTTGGCAAGTACCTGCGTCCAACAAATCTTGCTCTGTCTTCAAATGCATATTCCTGGGGAGGAAAGAAAAAGAAATAATAAGGAAAATGTGTGGGTAATAACTTTCAGTGTGACTCTTTATTATCCCCTCAAGAAGGTAACAGACAAAAGGAAAATGTCATACCAAGATAAATTGCTGCCTAATATTGTGCAATATTTTACAATGCTAAAAACCTACATATTTAAGATCTTCTAGAGTGTCCGGTTAATGACATTTATTTGTAACACTTTTGAAATTTTGAAAATTAATTTTTAGTCTAGAGGTTATAACATATGATCAAATTAATTAAAAACATTGCAAGAAAACAATGAATGTTATTTTAATCCAGTATAAATGTAGACTCATCAACACCACAATTAAAATTATACAGCATGGGCTTTGCTTTTTACCTGTAAGAGAACGTTATATTCTCTTATTCCACTTGATGGTTTGTCATAGAACCATCTTGGAGGGGGCTGAACTTTGCTGGGATCAATACCAAGAGCTTGATGGCGTTTGGATGAACATACATAGCTCTGTCCATGTTCAAGGCCATCAAGAGAGGTGACCATGTCATTTCCACGAGGTGTAAAGATGCTCCGCACCCCAAAAGGCAGCCCCTTCATTTTTGTGGATAATTCTGTGACATGAAATATATAATATACAATTGTAACATTACAAGTTGCAATGTACAACAAAATTCATTTGACAAAAAAAAAAAAAAAAAAAAAAAAAAAAAAAAAAAAAAAAAATTATTTTTCTTTTCATTTGTTTAAAGACACCTGCTATGTACTACTAAAATCTGAATCCCATGCTTTAGTGTTATCATTAACAGGGAGATTTTCTTATTTAATACAGGAAGTGGGATGGATAACCCTCAAAGAAAAGAGGTGCTAGAGTTAAAATTAACATTCTACATGAAAATCCAAACAATACTAGACACCTAAACATATCAGTAGAAAAAACTTCCTCAAATGGAATCATAACCAGATAAAATGATTATAAAAAGCTCAATGCTGTTTACCATTGTACAATGCAGTTATGGCCTCAGCTTTCACCGCTATGCCTTCTCTAGCACAATGAAAAATGTGCCTACCAACATCTAGACCATTCACATTCAACCTGACAGCACTAGTTAATGCTAAGCCTACTTTAAAAATGACATATTGAAGAAATAAATTATTTTTGCTAACCTGTGATGATGGATTCAAGGCGGAGAACTCTTCTTGGGTTGATGACCAAAGTGACAGGTCTGCATTTAAGATCTCCATCCTTATAAAAAAGGCAATTTTTCACTTGTCCTGCATCCTGAGTTGACTTTCGGAATGACGTTGAAGTTTGTGATTTGTTACTTCGACTGTCATTTTTGGAATGGCGGGTTTTGGAAGCCATGTTCTTTCAGTTGTCCTTTCTACTTCAATAGTCAGTTCAAATACACTTCTGTTTTTTCATAAGACAGAGATCAAAATCAGTGGCTTGTTAACAAATTAGAAGAAATACAAACATTGTATATATATAGGTTTTAATGAGGCCTTGTTTACTTACTTGAGTTCAAAGTAAGTAGAAAAAAGCAAGGCTTTGATTGATCATCTAAAGTATGAAGCAATATGATAAATCCTAATCTCAACAGAATTTTGATCAGCTTAACCACCATATAAACCAATGCAAAAAAAAAAGTGTCAATCTCTCGAAAACCTTTATGAAAAGGACAGCCTTCTTCATGGTAAGCAAGATTTACAGCCATTTTACTTACAAGCACAACCATGCCTGATAAGAAGACCTAACTATGCATTGCCTTGATCTTTATCTACATTCATTTACCTTGCATTGTAGATAAATAAATGAGATGTGGGATGGGATGACACTAGAGAAATCTTAACAAAAATCATGAATAAAAATGTATCAACAAAGCTAACTTCAACCCAATTTCAACAACCTTAATTCAACAAATTAAACGATTTGTGTGCAAAAAGAAGAAATGGTTTTATAAAATGAAAAGCAGTAATTCTGAAAGAATAAGAAATAAGCATAAAGAAAAAAAAAAGGCAGACTCAGCAGGCATTCAGATCAGCCCCTGCTGAATATGTAAACAACATGATAAATAATAGCACCAAAAATAAAAAGCTTTTGGGCCTATATAAGTAAAAACTAAGAGAACTGTGGAATTTCTGTTGTAAAAAACAATGACACTGTAATTCAGGACCCCAAAACTAAAGCAGACCTTAAAAAAAAAAAAGATTCTCCTCTGATTTTTCAATCTGATCCCAACAATTGAATATGTACTTTTCAAAACCAAAAATCACCACAAAATGAGTCCATAAACAATAATTAAAATGGAGAGCTGAAATTACTACTAAATATAAATGAACATAGGCTATTGGTCCAGATAAAATTCCAGGCAAAATATTGAAACTATGTGCACCAGAATTAGTTGAGGTGTATGTTCTCTTATTCAAGACTCACTGTAGGGTGCCAAATGATTGGAAAAACACAGATATTGTTCTACTTAAAAAAAAAAAGGAGACAGATTTAAACCAGAAAATTATAAACCTACAACATCAGTGTTTTGTAAACTTCTAGAACACGACATACACAATAACATAATGGATCATTTAGAAAAATGTGATATACTTAAAAACATCAAACATGGATTAAGGAAAATAAATATAAAACCAGACTGAAACTCAACTGATAACTACAAATGATTTCAGCAACTGCTTATATAGGAGAGGACAAGTAGACGCTTTAGTTTTCTTGAAAGCTTTCGTTAAAGTAGACCACCATGGGCTATTAAAATAACTTAATATGGAATACAAGACACATTACTAGATTGGACCTAAGCATTCCTGATTGGTAGAACTCAAAGAGTTATTGTAGAAAGAGTTGAATCAAGCTCTACACCAGTCAGGAGTATCCCAGGATAGAGTATTAGGCCCATTTTAATTTTAATTTACATAAATTACATTGGCACTAAAATTAGATTATTTGCAGGCAATAGCATGTTGTACAGAGAAATAAAATAATATTAATTATTGCAAATTCTTCAAAATGATCTTAACTCCAACAAAGGGATCAATCTTTACTCCAACAATGGGAAGAAAATTGGAAAATGGAATTTCACCCTGAAAAATACCAAGTAAAAATACCAAATAAAAAAAAACCCCTAAAGAATCATACTGTTACCTGTACAACCAAACAATAAAAACTACAAATAGTACAAAATACCTAAGTGTTATCATAGATAATAAATTGCTGTGGAAAGACCAAAACTGTGCTAAATGCCTACTAGCATCCTAAAACGTAATATCAATGACTGCCCTCAACATGTTAAAGATAAGGGCTGCAAAACATTCGTAAAACTAGTCCTGGATTACGGAGGGTATGTATGAGATCCACATTCTTCTTCTTCAAGTACCAGGTCTGAAACAAACATCGGTGATCATGGCATGCCATTTACTCCTGTCCTAAGACAGAATATCAAAAAGCTCATATTATTTTCACATTATCAAAACCAAAAAGATGATATAGAGGCAGATTCGTAACCACCAACTGTAACTACACATCAGGTAACACAAAAATAAACATTAACCAATTGTAGTGGATACCCCTCAAAGAACAAACAACTAGAAATAAGGTTAGTATTCTTTTCAGGACAATTAATGAATGACCAAGAAGTATTACAACTGGAAGAATTCCAAATGAAAAAGAAGCGTAAAAGATTTGGTGCTCAAACATTTTCATTATTATCTTCAAGTGTAGAAAGTCATTTGTATTCATACTTCCCTACTACTTAAGATTATGGAATAAATTGCCAGTCAGAAAAATTCATTTGTCTCTTACAATTACCCAAAAAAAAAAAGCCTTGGCAAGAGTCAATAAATGAACATCTGTAAATTTGGCACAAAGGCCTATACTGCTCACATTTGTGTGTTTGGTTTCTCATGACACGTTAGCCGTCAGGAGGCAGGTGGTGGTGGAGTGAGGGGGGTGGAAGTAAAGTGGTGGTTGGAAGGAGAAGAGTGCGGTATAGATTATTCAATTTACTAATAATAAAGAGAGAGAAAAATGGGACCAGCCAGCGCATCTTGATAATATAAGAAAATGGCTATATAATATACAGCAGGGTGACCAGTAGGTAGTTTCCAATTCCACTGTATAAAAAGTGTTATAATAAAGTGTTGTAACATACGAGGCAGAGCACTGACAGTGCTGCAACACACCGGTGCTTCACAAAAGAGAAGCACGACCTGTTTCATACCAAAGCATTAAAATTATCATTACAATAGACCCCTTTGACCCGTCTGGTCTTCCCGGTGGCTACTCGCCATTCCTGTAATCGTCGTCGTCCCAGACAGCCAGCAAAGTATGCATTGTTCACATAACCACTTCTAAGTCACTCACAATGTGTGACTGAGTCCAAATAGCCACAGGAGGCTATTCGGAATAGCTATTTCGAATCTTAAAATACTAACTAGAGAAATATGAATACAAATAATAAAATAGATTTATTATGATATGTTAGTTATGACAGTTATGTTTATGTTATAATCCTGGATGCTTAAGGTTAGGTCCATCTTGGACCTTTTCACCACTCTTGGTCGGGCATTTAGGTGTTTAATGGTTGTTGTTATTCGATTATCATTGATGTTATTCGATTATCAAACCACAAGAGGATAAGGGTACAGACAACGACTTTCACTTGCAATAGGGTATTATTTCACCAAAATATACTGACACTGTCACTGAAATAAAAGAGACTGTGACACGAGTCAGAACCCGTTACCTAGGCTAACTTAGGTCCCAACATTTAGCTTTTTCCCAATAGCGAGATGTAGGAAGGGAAGAGTTTTGTATTGCAAAAGCATATTTATGTTTTTACCTTCATAATGGGAATCTAAATAACTGAACAAGATCTAAATTTTCTATTTAAATTCATCATATTGGGTGGCGATACATATGCTTTTCTTTCAGATAATGGGTTTCTAACCTATGAATGAGGCCGTTTCCAATCACGTGATGTAAACTTCCGCTCGGAGACGACAAAGGCCATATTGTTCGTTAAAATTTAATATCCAATTTTTATTTCCAGGCTCTAAGGAATAGTTTTCATTTTTTAGTCACCCTTTTGTAAACAGACTTCTTACTGTGGCATTTAGGACTTCATTGCCGCATGAACCCCCAAAATTTAAATATTTACACTGTATTAAGATGATAATTCCCAATGACTGGCCTAAATTAAAATGATCCTCTCTGTCTCATTTCTTGCACAACACTTGTAAGGGGACACTATTCTAGTTGAATTATTTATTGCAAACATGCGTGGTGCATGATGCAAATTTGTAAACATTCAGATCTAGATTCTAGATCTAGATCTAGATAGCTAAGTCTCTATGTACAGTCAACAACTTCAACGCTATCTCGAGTTTTTTTTTAAATTAAGGTTCAAATGATATTATAGATTCTCCCCTAGTCTATATCTGCGTTAGATACCATTCATATATATATACCATTTGATATCATAGATTTGATTCTAGATCTAGAATCTAGCTCTACCAGTACCAGTCAGAGATAGACAAAATTGATGTCCTTAATTTGTTTTTTATTTGATGACAATGGGGATCGATATGCCTGTCTTTTTAAAGCTCGATGCTATTTCCCTGGCTGCCAGTGATCGAAGCAGCGGAAAGGTTATTTCCCCGGCCGCTGGAGACCGAGGCATACAAAAGGCTATTTCAATTTCCCGGCCGCCAATCTTTGTGACTTCTCTTACTTAAACTTAAGGTTACTAGATCTAGTCTTTAGTCTATAATAATATTATAATATGATCGCAAACTAATTATAGAGACTATAGGATGGATGGACTACCGAACTGAGTATTGCAGTACGCACAGGCAATTGGCACTATAATTCTTTGGTGCAATGCCATAGCCTAGTGAAGATTTTTTGGGGTTTTGAGTTTGTCATTAGCCATTAGCTTTTCTTGATCAGCGTAAATGAGTAGTATAGTATAAGTATAGTGTGTATTAACCGTTTTTCAAAATTAAAACTGTTACGTAATTACGACTGTGATCATTTGACATATATATATATTATATTTAGTCGGTGTGGTTCAATACAATGCCATATACATATCCCACTTGCGTTACTATAGCCTTAGACTTTAACAAAGGCATGTTGTGTGGGCGAGGGCTGACCGACATAGACCATACGGCGGCAATAATGAATGGCGCCTTCCAATCTCTCTTTTCATGATCAGCCAACACAGACTCTGTTATTACTATTCACTTATAAATGTGTCTGCTTTATAATAGATATTTTAAATGATAATGATATATGCTGCACATTCTTGTATACATTATAAATGGGAGGCAGAGAGAGTGGCCGGGGAAATAGCCATTTTACATACTATACCCCCATAACCGGCTGCCGGGGGCATAGTCGCTTCGCTTTTTAAAAGCTTTTTAGATCTTAGATCTAGATTCTATCACATCTTTGGAGGATTGAAAAGTTCTATTTAAAGTGTAGTTATCTCCATCAAAAACTGGTCTCTTAGACATCGATAATGCAGGGGTGAACTCTTAGGCTGTGGGTTCTTAGACAGAGACTTCGAATGAATCATTGGAGTCTGAGATTTACTTTCCATACTTTCATCTTTTCTTTTTACTGTAGGTACAGCAATAACATGTTTATGTATTGATACATATGAGAAACTTCATACAAAATGCTATCTCTCTCTGGAGAAGTACTGCTGGATGTTTGAGAAAAGTTGACAACAAAGATCTGCTGAGTAAAACATCAGTGGTATATGTGGACAAAAATATAGGAACTAGACTAAGGTACTAGTTTAGCAATCAGTATTCTAGTAATTTAATCTCTACTCATTTTTATGGTTCTTCAGTTTGATTTGATTGTAAATAAGTTAAAGGTTCCATCAAAACTACCAATTGATTAAAATTTTACCCGTGGTGCCATATCCTTTTTTATTTTGACAGCATTTTTCTTCGTGACTTAAGACGTGTCATGGAAGGCTCATCATCATTGCTTCATCCATCATTAAGTCCTCCAAGTTGTGTTCATGGTAAATAAGTTTTGAGTTAATCAAAGATTTAAAACAAACATTAATAAGCATTTTACTGATGTATGCTGTGCACATTCGTCAAACTTGTTGGTATACCAGAAATAGGGTAGGGGGAAGGTGGTGTTAGTTTCACGAATAAAAGCAGTTAATTTTCTTTTCTCTGTCGTTATCCTGCCGAGCTACCAGTATTCATGATTTGAAATGTAAGCAGGGAACATACTATAGCATTATTAGCATAAAGGCTATATTTTTAGTTACCAAACACCACTGTGATGACAATTTCAAGGCATGGAGGTGTGTTCGGATGCTACTACATGTAGTAGAAGTAGTATACTACTGCAGCGTAGTGGGCTTTTCACATGGCTGGTACTGAGCTACATACATGAAGTATGTCATCATTTTTATTACGGGTTCATGGGCTTTTCAGACTACCAAGACGGGGAAAATTGTTTGCACTGCTTAAGCAGCAGGTAGACAATTTGAGGAAACCGCGAATTGGTTCGCGATTCGACTAATGCATGAAAGAAATGTGAAGAAAATAAAGGAAAATATTCAGGAGAATGCAGTTTGTTTGACGAATCCGTGAATTCATCGGATGTGTGTTCGATGAACATGTGCTGCACTGTATATGTAATTTTAAGAAGTATGGGTTTACAATTATTTTACATTGAAACTCTGTTTTAGTGAGAGCGGACGGCCCAGGCACATTTTCTCGCTGTTGCCGAGTTCTCATTATTCCCAAATGACGAATCGGCCCTGGGAAACAAAGGGAAAGAATCTTGATACTCGCACTATTGATCGAGGTGGGAGAGGGTTACCTTCTACACCATACATATAGATTTTCTTTATTATCAACAACCACAAGATGTGCTCTACCAGGAACTTTACGGCAAGGTGGGGGTGGGGCAAGTGGCGGTGGGGCAAGTGGCAAGAACATTTGTGATCAGGAAGGAAAGAAAATATCTCCTTATTACAGAGATCATTACCCATGAACTCTCATTATACCCAAAGGTTTATTCTTAAAGATTGAAAGAAGGGTAAAAATATGGGTTGAAATATGTCTTGTTACTATTATTTTCCCGTTAGTACAGTTGCCTTTATTCATGGACACCACTGTATTGTGTTGAGGTGATTGGGATGATTTGTTGTTGTGCTTGTTTTGGGGCTTTTGTGTTTTTGGTTGGTTTTTTGAGTTGTTTTTTTATTTTTTTATTTTTTTTTATTTTTTTTTGGTGGGGGGTTGATTTTTTAAATTTATTTTTTGTTTTTTTAGGAAAGTATGAGCATGGATATTTTTCATGATATACATGTATTTGAAGGCTGTAATCAACTTTTCGTCTCGATCAACAAGTTAACATAATATTTTCTTGGAGAATTTGAAGAAAGAACCTAAGGGAGGACTGAGAATAGGGCAGGAATTGTCTTTTGAGAGAAGTGTCAGTTTATGATTCTATAAAATGAAATGTTTAAGAGGGACATTGAAATAATACTATCTTGTTGTCAATAGTATGTGTGAATACATCACAGCTATTTCAAACTAAGAAAGTATGATATTATGTTTATATTTTGAAATAAAATGTGTTATGTGAAACATCAGAATCTTGGAAATAGTAATTTTGAGACAAGTACAGATAAAAGTTTTAGACATGCTGATGGTGTAAGGCACAAACCGGCCAAGTCTAGGTTTTCAAATTTTTCGGAAAATAGCCTAGACATCTAAACAGCACCCATTCTGTATTGTGTAAAATTAGCAGATAACGTCATCAAATGGAAATGCTTCAAAAAACTTTGGATCAAACCATCCAAGTCAATCTTTATTTCTACTATTGTAACATTTAAAGCTATTTACTGAGAAACTGAGCAATCCAAACATGGTGGGTTCATTCCTGAGACCATCGATGTACAATATTTCATAAATTTTGAAAGTAGGCCTTTTTGTTTTCAGTATTATATCCTCACATAACATGTTATTTTGTTTCACATTAGATCTTATCAAAAGCAAAGTACCAGTTGCATTAAGAAAGAAGAGAACATATATTTCACAATTAATTTTCTTTTCTCAGGGATGACAGACCTCCAGAGGGATAAATTTGTAAAAATGGTCAAGGTACCAGGAATAAAATTACCCAAGAGTCAAATTAATGCCACAAAGAAAACGTGGAAGCCTCTCCTGCTGAAATTCAAGGGAGTAAGCTCAGTAGGAGAATTAGCAAAAGATGATCCTTTGAAAGATACTCATTGTTTGATGTTATTAGACCCATGCAAATTGGAACCAGAAGCTATTTCTGACAGTCAAAAGAAGATGTTGAATGATCTTGATTTTAATCCAGAAGAAAAATATGAGGTAAAATATATTGTTGTGCTATTTTGTTTTGCATGATTGGTGAATATTCATGAAAATAATGAAAAAAGTATCATTTTAATTTGACAGGAATGTTTGATTGATTATGTTTATTTGTGTGTGTGTTTGTGAATATTTGTGTGCCTATGTGTATGTTCTCTCATGTAGGCTATTACTTGAGGTGTTCTATCATGAGCTTCTGCTACATTCTGTACAATCAGTTTCCTTTTCTTTGTAATTAATTGATCCCATTAATTGTTCTGTTATGTCTTATTCTCTTTGCTTTACTACATTTGCACTGCAAATTTTTTTTGAGTAGAATTATATTATTAAATGTATTTTTATTCTTTTAATGTTGTCCTCAGTTGGAACTAGGTTATGACAATTGGTCAGTCGGGGACATTTTAAAAGCAATTTTACCAAAAGAGTCAGAAGGTGTTTCATCATTCACGCAAGTTGGTCATATCGCCCATCTTAACCTGAAGACAGAAAACATGCCTTTCAAGAATGTCATTGGTATTTTTATTATTTTTTTTATCATTATCTATATATTACAGTGGAGTCCGCTTAAAGTGAACTCTTTGCGACCAGAAAAAAGTGTTCACTTTATGCGAGGTTCACTTTAACCATTTTGGCCAAAATCAATGGGAGAACCCATGTTATTCCGTTAAAATTGAAGCCTTGCATTCATATTGTACTGTTATTCCATATTAGGGGGCCTTCACTGTTCGTTGAGGTTTGTACTCAGCATCAATCAAACCTACAAGTGTTTAGTAAACTAGTACACAGGACGTGATGCTTGCAGATAGATCTATTAAAATCACACTGAGGTGGTTTTACATTGTCCATACACTTTTCTTCACCCCTGCTTAAACACAGCTCGTC
>JBCJKE010460028.1:0-14087 GCA_039654525.1 Melibe bucephala | reverse complement strand
CCCCCCCCCCCCCCCCCCCCCCCCCCCCCCCCCCCCCCCCCCCCCCCCCCCCCCCAACACACTACAATTTTAGGTAGGTTTTGGATATCACAAGAGTGCGTTTCCATTTGTTTGCCAAATTTTGAGAGTTACCATCATTGAGTTATGGCCCCTTAAAGTTCACCGGGTGGTAAAAAGTGAAAAATCCAAAATTCTGAAAACATAGATTTATGATTCAAACTACTTTTCAACTTCGTTAACATCATATAAAAATTATTATCTTAAAAGTTACGTAACTACAATAGTTATGATCTTTACAATTATTTTTTCCCCAAAGAAGAACAAAGTAAAACATAATTTCCATTCTCATTTTCGCAAAGCAATAATTTCAGTGACCTGTTTCTAAATTTCGTTGACCTCTTTCTACTAAAAAGCTTTTCTTTTTTTTTTTATTTTACACAATGCTTCAAAAGACCTATTGTTTCAGAAAGCTGGACATCTCAGGAGCATGTTTCCATCTGACTGCCATATTCCAGTGCTACTTTGATTGAGCTATGGCCCTTGAAATGACATAAGGTGCAGTATTTATGAAAATATATGACTTTTCTACATTTTTGTAAAACATGCAAATATATATATATATATAAGTATAATATATACCATTTGTATAATTTCCGTGGGATCCATCATCGGTTCATTAGTTATTTTAGTAAAATCATCTTTATTTTTGTGATTTAAATACATATTTAAATATTTGAAACTCCAGTATGTATATCACAAAGTTAAAGAGAAGACTTCCAAGCAACTTCTGTGCTCTATATCACTAAGTAATGACAATAGACATTCCCTGAATATACCAATCTAGGCAACAATTATCAAATAATTATCCATATCAAATCCCTTGTTTGTCAAATTTCAGGTGGTGTTATCATTGAATTAATGACCTTGAACTTGAAAGTCATTGGGTACAATGATTATGAAAAGGTATGGTTTAGTGTGTTTTTGTAAAACATCATCTACAACACAATAAGATACCATGTGCATCATCTAAAAGAGATCCGGGTATGATCCATTGGTTATTATGTTTTAATGATTCATACAGCAAATTCAAATTTTAAATCTGCTTCCTCTCAAAAGAAAAAAAAAATTTAAGACAGATTAAAAATATCATCTATGTTATCTTTTAGGTAATGAAAGTGATTATCTGAATAAATCTTATGCAAATCTAGACAGCTTGTATCTATTTGCTTTTGTAAAAACTTTTCAAAGCTTATGACTCTATGATGACATACTTGATTTTTGGTAAACAAGTGTTAAATCCCTTTTAAACGAATTTTATTATTAAATCAGTTTTCAAAGTTTATAACTTTGTGATGGTACTCTTGATTTTTAGCAAACTACAATACCATTCATTAGGGATCCTTGTATAGTGTGAATATTAGTCATAGGAACTTCAGTTTTATTTCACTTAAATGTATGGTTTATGTAGTAAAATTTGTTATAAATCTGTCTTAAAAACCCTTCAACAGTTTTAACTCTGCGATGACCCTGACAAACTAGTAAAACCTTAATTCCGGGATATCCTAGAATTAGATAATTGTGGATGTCCCAAATCCAAGGTGGAAAAGTTGGGCCAGAGACTTCCTACAGACTAGACTTTTTGAGAAGAGCTTATGTATATTTGCATTTAATGACCTTTCAAAACCTATAACTGTGATAACACATTTGATTTTCGGCAAACAAGTAATTTATCTCTCATTGGGGATTCTCATATATCAACAAATTTGTTATAAACATTTCAAATCTATTTTGATATTTTTAAAAATGACATAACTTTGGTTTATAGGGTGAGGTTTGTTAAAAAAAAATATTAACTTAAGTGACATTTTTGAGGTTACCACTCTGTGATGAAATACTTGATTTTTTCTTTGTCTTCTACCTATGTCTGTGGCTGACAGGGTGTGATCTCGAAGGTGTCTTTTTACGATGTAACAATCTTGAGCCCTAGTTGATACTCTTGATCGACAACTTCTTAATCTATCCCAGGCATTTCTGCTTTCTCCTTCGTATCAATCAAGCAGATGTCCAATGGTGGTGTGATGACAGTTAAGTCATCTAGCTATCTCCCAATATGAGATATTGCCTTACAACATGTTAACTGCTTAAACACGTTGCTCTTGAATTAGTCTTCGCACCGAGTATAATTCAAATGGGAATGAATGACTAAAATCTAACCAAGTTTTTCTTTATACTGAACTAACACACTTGAAAAAGAAAAAATAATTTCACTGCATAATAACACATGTAGTTTTAATTCCATGTGCAACACACCTTCCCTGTTGTTTCATGGACTTATAAGCAAACTTTGTGAGTGAATTTTTTTTTTTTTTTCATTTTAAACATTTACCAATCCACTCGCAAATGGTGGGTAGATTTTAGTAAGGGGAAAGGAAAGAAGAGTTTTCATTGAGTCTTTAAAATTGTGCATTTCTACGGCGATTCAGTATAGTTCCTGCATCAACTGAAACAACAAATGACTAGCTGTTAAATGATTATCTATAATAATCTTTCTAAAAAGATTTAATAAATCCTTTATAAAGAAACCATACATATAGACCAGTATTGATTTACCCTTCATTCACAAAACTTTTGAGAAAGTTGTCTTACACTAACATCAAACTTATCTTCTGAAATTATTCTGAAACCTTCCAATTTGCCTATAAATCCAACCATATTACTACATCTAGTACAGAGACAACCTCCCTTGAGTATGATTCAGGAAATGCTGTCCTACTTTGTCTGCTTGACTTATCAGCCTCTTTTGATATTGTAGATTAGGACATCTTGTTGAAGAGAACAGTTGAATTTTGGAATAACAGAAATAGCATTCAAGTGGTTCAAGTCTAATCTAACCAAATGTCACCTGACTGTTTTCACTGATAATGTCTATTCTGACAACCAACATAAATTTAATATAGAATCCTATAGGTCTTTATAATTGACCCAATTTTCTTCATCATGTATTCCCAGGACGTTTCAGACGAAATAATAATCAAATTCAAATCATCTACTTTCTGTATAGAGACGAAACATTAATACATGCATCACCTTTGCAAAAGATTTCAAAGAACTAATATGTAATTTTGAACACTGTTTAACTGATGTTAAGAAAGAAATTAATAAAAATAAACGTATGCTAAATGAGGATAAGACCAAATTAATTGTCTTTGGAAAGTGTTAGATTCAGAAGAAAAAAAAATGTTTCCAGCAACTTGAAAATCTTGAAAGACAAAAGTGCTGAGTTTAATAAAACTTAAAAATGTAGAAGTATCTCTTATGAAGATGACCTCCAAGTGTTAGCATACTTCTGATCAATGCATTTTTCTTTTGTCAAAATCAAGTGTCTCACAGCAATTGTTATAAATGCAAATAAAGCATATATGTTTGGGCTGCAATGGTACAAAAATATTGCTTACCGCCAGCATATACTTTTGTCCAATGTTGTGCAGTACGTTGAAAAATCGGAAAATTTTCTCTAAACTGCTGGGCCACAACTGCATCCTGTGGATCATCTGGCTCAGCAGCTGCCAAAAGTGCTTGGAGGGACAACAACACAGTTCGCAAAGTCATAGCTGCTGCCCTGATTCAAAGAAGAAAAACAAAAATATTTACTTTTTCAAATTTCACAAAGAAATATTCATTTTAGCTGTTGACAAAAGAGGTTGTATCTATGTTTTTAAGTATTTGATATACTGGTTCTAATAGGAAGGCGACTGGAAATCTTTATTGACGCTGTCAAGGCATAGTATGGTAAAACTAAGATGTATATTAAGAATCTAGCTTCACATCCGCAAACTTAAGAGCTATATCTACCACAATATAATTCCATATCAGTCATGGTTTTTTTATCATGTGAAAGGATTTGAATTGATTTGATTCTGAGTCTTAACATAACACTAGATCTGAACACACCATGATGAAAGACTTTTGCAGATCCTACTTTTAAATTTGGTTGTAGCTTTAGATCAAGAATTATTAGACCTACATTTATCAAGAAATCTAGATCAACTCAGCTCTTTTTTTTTTTTTAAGGCATAGACTAGATTACTTTAAAATGAGATAATCCTTAACTGAGCAGACTTATTAATACTTGATGTAGCCTCTCAGAAATAAAATCCTTAATTGAGCAGACGTATTTAAATTAGACAAGACATTCACATTAATGTTGTTAGTTTTAGTTATGGAGGAGGTTGATGTGGGACAACCCCAAAGTGGGCAAATGCCAACTTCATCGAAGTGAATATTGATTTTTAAACAAATGTGTATTAGTGGGGATTATACAGATTTTTAAAGAATTGTTTCAAAGGCCTCGAACAAAGTCAGGAATTCATCTGGTAGAAAAATAAATGAGAATTATTCTATCAGACCTTTGTTTTCCTATATTAATACAAGTATCACAATCCATTATTCAACACCCATGAAATGACTTTACAATGCTTTATAATTTATCAAACTTCCAAATCAATAAAAATTTGAATGAATATTAGTTTTTAAAATACATGTTACTGTATAAAAATTTAAAAGATTGTATGTCCTCTCTTTATAATGTATTTTATAAAATCCAATTTGATTTCTAGTAACAACAATGTTTAAAAAAAAAAAAAAAAAAGTAAGAAAGAAAAGAAACATCATGCAAAACCATCAAGTGCTAAAAAAAAAATTAAGTATGAAAAAGACAATGTGACTAAATACTTTGAGAAAACTTACCACTGATCTTTTAGAATATCTAGGCAAATGGCACCAGTCACTGAGCTGATATTGGGATGCCAGATCTTAGTAACGAATTTAACCTTTAAACAAGAATAATAAGTGAAACACAGTGTAAGAGATATCCATGTCTTCAATATTTTAAAATTTACAAATCTTTCCAATATCAAAACTCATTAACAAATTTTTAAAAACCCAATTGTCTTATAAAAATTGGAATGGTTTAAAAATAGATACACCTTAAGTTACCAAGGATCGATTATTACTAAAAACAGATGTCACCGTCTTATAACTCATGTTCTTATAGCCCACTTAGCTTAGTAACCAGCTGTTTTCATGAAACAATTTTTTCTTCTTTTTAAAATACACCGCTCATAGCCCATCTCTCAGATAAGACCCTCGTCTTATATAAACCGGGCCAGTTATAAATAACAACGATGAAAACAAATTTTCACATAAACTATACCCAACCAGCCAATTCATTCATAACCTCGGGAATAAGTTATTTGCATCTCAATGTTAAGACTTAAAAAAAAGTATGCTTCTGACAAAGAAGACATTCAAACCAAATATTTCATAAATAATAGATCCTGCATCACATTTTGGTCATCTGGTCAACTAAAACACAGTACAGGCACAACTCTTGGTGAAAAAAGATGAAACCCCCCCTCTCAATAATTTTGCTGCAATTGCATGTAAATTCACAACCAATTGTAAAGCATAAGATAATTTTTTTTAAACAAAAATTTCGAAATTAAAAAAATAAATAAAAATGAAATAAAAAATTTTTTTTTAATCCCCAACAACCAAACCTAACAACTCACTTTGGGTGGGTTAAATGGGTATGTTTCTGGTATTTTTATTTCTAACTTGAATTTTCCTCCTTCATATGCAGTGTCTGGAGGGCCTGCTATTTCTCCTCGTAATTCAGTGTAAGATTCGTTCACTAATTCGACCTTGATGTTACATGCTGCTACCTGTGAAAATAATTTTAGCAATAAATGACGTTTAGATGGACTTTTTTATGATTTAACACCTTTTTAAATAACCCGAATTGTCTGTGAAGAGGGTTTCTTTATAATTATGCAGATTAGAGTTTAAGCACACATATGATTCAATCATGATACATTTCAATGCATGGAAAAGCCAATTTAGAAATTACAATCATCAAGAACAAGGTATGAAATAAAATTAAATAAAGTTTCATGAAATATTATGTTACTGGTATTAAAAGATCTATATAAATATATATATAAAAACGAAGTGTCTATTCCCAACCGGTGTTTTGGGCCATCATACTATTATTAGGCCTACGCTTATCAGTATCAGTACAGGCTGTTTGCTATATAATAGTACCAACACCGGTTGGGAAAAGCACAGCCATGTGTAACAATGAATGGGATGCTTTGAGTCTAGTGTGATGTGGGTAGACTTAATGAGGGATCATAGCTCCGATCTGTAAAAAACCATTGACTCACTGCGCACTTTGCGATCTTATTGCTATAGTATAGCCTACTTACTGCTCTATTGGGTACCTTTATTACTATTACTGAGGTCAAGGATGGAAAACATTGAGACTGTTTATCTTCTCGGTTTGGGTAACAGTAACCCTGTGGTGCTACATGCTCTTGTGAATGAGGACCTAATTGATGGCATGGAGGTGACGGTGCAGACAATGGATATTATCGGACATATATTATTTTCAATCTGACACAATCACGATTAGGCCCTACCCAAATTTGCTCTCTGTCACCTTCATTAACTCCGGTGAAGCGCTGGACGTGTATACCCACCCTGGCAGCACACAACACATGACGGAAAGGTCGGGTTTATCCGCTCACCCGCTGCCGTAGCTTGTAACGCGCAGGACGGGTTTATCCGTCAAATTATTTATTTATTTCCCTTCGAATGGCTTACTGATTCACTATTATTTAGTATTATAAGCATCCTGAACCAATCATTCCACAGCAAAGTAGAAGCCATGCAAATGAGCTGTTATATATATATCATTAGCAGGGCCATAGTAAGAGCTCTTTGTATTGGTCATAGAAGGGGGTGTGGCATTTCACTTTCGTGCCTGTGGGGCAAAGTCACACTGAAATGCTGAGTGTTTCTACTGTGATATGGAGGGTTCATCCTCAATATAATACTCCCTTGGGTCTAAACCATATTCTTTTGGCCTATCATTGATGAAAATTCAAACTTATTGTAGGCCTTTGTGCCCATTGAGTGAGGGAAGAGGAGAGAGTTGTTTTAGAGTGGGGGTAATGTTGCAAAACAAAGGGGCCATCACATTGTGATAGAATGTATTCCTATGCATTTATATTACAAGGTGTCACAGGTCTCATGCTGTTGTCTTTGGCAAGACAGTATTATGAGCATAATAGTATTGTAGTAGTTAGTAGTAAGTATGGTGGAAGTTGACAGTGGGCTTTAATGGCCTTGCGTAACAATGAATGGAATACTTTGAGTCAGGCACTGCGGCAAGGCCGCACGTATTTCAGTACGAGGTGTGAGTAGCTTCACTTGGGTAAAGACAAAATTTTAAAACATTCACCATTGACACCAACACAGGCTACAAGAGATATATAAGTTCTGAAGACAGAGCAACACGGAGAAGAATGGTCAGCAGGAAAAGGAGCGTGTTTATCTGATGATGATGATAAATACTCTACTACTGCTCAACTTCTGATATCCTGAGCTCAATTAGTAAATGAAAATCACAAGAATCAGTTTTAAAGGACTCGAGGCTGCCGCTAAAGTGAAAGATTATCTACTCTGACTTTATCCGGGCTACCGCTACTGAACATACCCCAGTTTTATCCATTTAGATACTTCTAGATCTAGATTCACTAAGGTTCTGGATTTGGTGTCGCTGGTACATTTACTTTAACCTTTACAATCCAGATAGATCTAGAATTTAGCACTAGTGAAAAGTTATTTGTTTTTTATCTTTTTATTTTAGTTCAGAAAGACCTTGATCTAGATCTAGAATCTAGATCTACCAACTATATGGATATAGATCTAGATCTATATATAGATCTAGATATAGTTCTAGATTCTAGATCTAAAAACCTAGATCTAGATCTAGATTAGATCTATCTAGAGGCTAAATCTAGATTAGTTCCTCTAGATCTAGTCTCTAGATTCCAGTTTTCGGTGTGTTAGTGTTAGTGTTGCTTATAATTTTTTTTTAACACAGGATTAAAACATTAGTCAAACCTCATCACTTTTAACAACTTCTTTGAACTCGCGCTGGATTCTTTGCGCTGCTATGTTAGCCATGGCCAATGTCTCCTATGTGCTGGACAAAAAAAAATTAATGCTGTCCAACGGTAACTAGAACAAGTTTACTAGTTGATCCCCTGTCAAAGGTTTAGTCTCACGTCTAAAAGGAAGCAACAAGAAAATCTTTCCCTAAGCCAACTTCCGGTTGTCTATTTTTAGATAAAACGAAAAGGAACGAATCAACGAAATCGTGGAATCAACATTTAATTGTTTGCCTATTGTTCCCATCAAATAAGAGAAAGAAGCTTTTGGGGAGAAGGTTGGACATACAGGTCTAGATCTGGATAGAAACTTGTGACAAATCCTTCTTTATTAAGTAATATTAGCCTATTTATTTTCATTTATTTATTTGTCTGACTCGCTGTTGGAAACTACAAGGCATGTTACATAATCCTACACCATATCCCGATCTGCAACAAAGCAGGAAGTACAAATAAACAAAGAAGCAAATACAAACAATCAACGTGGCGATGAGGACCCCTGGAAGACATGTGCCATTGAAGCTTCAAGTTCAAGTTTTTATTATGAATTAAAGAATAGGGAAATTATTAGAACGCCTGCAGCAGACGTGTAGCCTCACTAACTCAATACTAAAAGAGTTAGATTGTGTGATAATTGTAATAGTTTTTCTTCATCAATTATCAGTTTTTATCCCTATTTGATTAAAATGTCCTGTTTGTTGTGGCCTCCAGAACATCTGCGAACACCTCATAGATTGCCTGTTCTATGGGAAGTCCCGTTGAATGAATGTGTAGAGAGTACGACTTCTTCAAATTGTAAAGACGGAAGGCAACGGAAAACGACCGTCTTCAACCCTTCCCAGGACACCATTCTTCCTCCAAACGATCACATAACAATACAGACACACGAAGCAACACTAAACGTAACAACACACAATAAAAAGATAACGATCGCCACGTGGAATATACGTACTTTGTACCAAGACGGAAAACTCGAAAATGTATGCAACCGGCATGTAAATACAAAATAGCGTTAATAGGCATTGCAAAAACCAGATGGACAGGTGTTGGAAAATGTAAGGTTAATGATCATGAAATTATTTATTCAGGTGGGGATAAACATGAAAAAGGAGTTGGACTTTTGTTTGACAATCATACATCGAAGTCAATTTAAGGATTCTGGGGAATTTCTGATAGAATATTACTATTTAAATTAAAAAAAAACCCAGCAAAAGTCAATGCAAATCACAAGAAATAACGATCATCATAGAGAATGCTGTTGGTAAATATAGCTTAGGCACCCAAAATGAAAGAGGAGAGTTGCCTATTCTATAGACTGGTGTCGAAATGAAAACTTTGTAATAACAAACACATGGTTCAAAAACCAATTCGAAAAATCTATGGACCTGGCAATATCTGAATGAGAAATTTAGAAATCAAATATACTAATATACTTGTTCGTTTAAAGACCTAGTGACAAACGCAAAATCAATCCCGTCTGCAGACATCGGTTGCGATAATCGGCCTGTAAAATGTATAGTTATAACGACTGGCAAAAAGTAAAGGCGAACCCAAAAGGGAAATAGAGATACTATGTGAAGATGACAAGATTAGAGAAAAATATCAAGAACTAGTAAAAGAGAGCTGTGACAAGATAAAAATAACAGGGAACCTTGAAAAGGATTGGAATGGTCTTACGAAATGCCTAATAGAAGCTATACAACATATCATTCCTGTTAAGAAATGTAAACCATTCAACAAATGGATGACTCCCGAAATATTACAAATGATAAAAGTACGTACTAAAATACCAAAGAACACTCAAGAATACAAACGAGCAGACCGACAGATTAAAAGAGAATGTGCGAGAGCAAAAGATATAAAAAAATATTGAAAATATATTGAAAAAATACATAGATTTTATGCAGACGACATCAAGATTTGCAATTCTGTCATCGGCGAACATCTAAATATGCCTATTGATCGTTTCCAACAGTGCTTCGCCGAAATAAAATCATGGATGAATTTTAATAGACATATGTTAAACGACGGAAAAACTGAAGCAATATTTATTGCCAGACCAAATGTCCTTAGAAATGTCGATTGTACTTCAATAACTTTCGGCGATAGTACAACAACCTTCTCAAATGTGGTAAAGATATGGTATCTGGGTGTCTTCGTTGACTCTGATGTCTCTTTTCAAAGTCAAGTTAACAACATCAAAAGGAATATATTTTGACTTAAAAAGAATATGTAAAGTAAGACAACTGATGTCCAAAGAGATCTCAACCCTCCTAGTTAATGCCCTCGTTCTGATTAAACTCGACTATTGTAACTCAATTTTGGCCAATATTTCAAAAGATAAAGTAAGAGCCCAAGTATCTCAAAAGAATGCAGCGAGATTGATTTTCAGAGAAAAATAGATTTTCATCCGCATCTAATCTTTTAAAAGAGCTCTATTGGCTACCTGTTGGAAAGCGCATTCAATACAAATTATGTTCTATTGTCTACAAATCAATGCATTCTGAGAGTCCTGGCTATGTTAATGAATTGTTAAACATGTTTGCCCCCACAAGAAATCTTCGATTAAAATCCGACATTGACATTCTTGTCAAACTAAAAGTCTTTCGTAAAATTGGCGAACAATCTTTTTTATTCTCGGCTCCCCTTTTTTGGAATTCTTATTCTTTCAATAATTTTATTGGATGAGTACCCATACTATTTTGTGTATTGTGTTTTATTCCGTATGTCATGCACACATTTTTATTTTAACTTCTACTCTCTCCTCATTACAACAACAAAAATAATCCTTTTTTCTTTATTTTAGCCTGTAACCATTTTATACTATGTGTAAAGCACTTCGAGCTTGTGTTCACACGGGATGAAGCGCTATAGAAAAATATATATCATCATATGAAAAGAGTGAGAAACAAAATAACACAAGAAATAGGGAAACATCAGTTTGGATTCGTAAGAGACAAAAGTACAGTCAATTCTATATACACACTCAAAAACAATCATGCAAAGGTCAATTGAAAAACAAAAGACAGTCTTTCTTTGTTTCATCGGCTATTCTAAGGCTTTTGACTCAGTCCAACACGCAACTCTCTTCCAAATGCTGATTGACATAGGAGTGGATTACAAAGATCTTAGACTTATACAAAATTTATACTGGAACCAAACCGCGTGCGTCAAAGTTGATAACGAAACGTTCAACTTTTTCAATATTGCTAAAGGAGTAAGATAGACCTTTTCAATCTATATAGTGAGTATAATATCTTCAGAGAAATCGTGGACATGAAAGGAGTCAGTGTTGGTGAAGTGAATATAACGAACCTACGTTACGCCGACGATGCAGTCGCGAAGGCTTACACGCCAGATAACATACAAGAAATGCTAGATAAACTAGCGGAAGTAAGTGAAAGAAAATAACTGATGTTGAACATGGAGAAGACAGAATATTTGGTTTCCTGTAGAGAAAAAAAATATTCATCTACCATTCAAATTAACAAGCAAAGCCGTAAACATTAAACAAGTTGATAGGATTCAAATACTTTGGGTCAAATATTTCAAATGACTGTAAAGACACAACGAAAATTAAACAAAGTATAGCAATTGCAAAGCAGACATTACACAAACTCAAGCCTATTATCAACAACGCAAAACTTAAAATGAACACCAAAGTACAAATAGCAAGAAGAGAAACATGAGCACTTTTTCTTATTTCCTTTGACTGTCGCTTTCATCAATATGAAAGGGGTGGTGGCGGATCCTTGTGACTTTCTTCCTGTGTACGGTTTGCTGATCCGTGATATAAAGGGCGAGGGGGATTAGACAGGATTTGAAGCCTTTCAATAGTAAGGGGCAGCTCTCTCATAGGTGAGGGGCAGTCGCTATCCTTCCAAGGGTAGGCCCGGATCCTATTTGGTCCCCCTTGCTGGCCCTATCTCACGTATACCTCCTAGAAGTCGGTTGTGCACGCCGGCGGGTATTCCCTGGGCACTGGCCTCGATTGGCTTGCTAAACTATATGAGTGAACTCAAGGGCTAGGCCTGAGGGTGGGCATGCCTGCCCCTACAAATGTGCATGAAACCTGGTGCGGCGAAAGGAACTGAAGTAACGAAAGTATCTGATGTACCAGAAGGCGTGACAGTTAGGCATGTGGCAGACCTAACCAAAAGGTATAAAGGACGGGACAAGGCACGGAAGAAGCCTCCGACCAGCCACCGTGAAAAGGATTGGAGCCCCATCACGTATTCTTCCAAAGAAATGCCATGAAGATACAAATTAAAAAAAAGCAAGTCATACAGGAGACTCAGAGCCCCTTGCGGAGGAAACTGTTGTAAATAATTTACAGTGAAGAGGCTCGTGTTCGGGAAAGTATGTTCCACGTAATGACGATGCCAAACCCGCAAGGAGGGTCACCGTCTCACAAAATGCCACTGAACTGTCGAAAACGCAGTCTTACCATCGCTACATGGGATGTAAGAACACTACTACTACTGCAGTTGGGAAAACTGGACAACTTATGCCAAGAAGCTGAGGATCTCAAGACTGACATTATTGGAGTAGCAGAAACTAGATGGATTGATGAGGGTTGCATCGAAAAAGAGAATTACGCCTTTATTCACTCTGGATGAGCTGAAAGGAAACATGGAGTTGGTTTCTTTATAACCAACGCCATACTCAAACACGTCAAAGGATACCTTCCTGTCAACGAAAGATGTATCCTTTTAAAAAGCAAAGCCAAACCTTTAGATATTTCTCTTCTATAAGTCTACGCCCCAACATCAGACTACACAGATGAAGAAGTAGAATTGTTCTATGAGACTTAAGATAATACCATTAAAGAGGTCAAATCGTCTGTTTCTAGTTGTGATGGGCGATTTCAACGCAAAGATTGGTGATGAGAAACACCGAGCAATAGCCGGTGGATATGGCCTGGGTGATAGAAATGAAAGAGGAACAAGACTAGTACATTTTTGTGAAGAACACAAGCTAACAATCACGTACACGTATTTCAAGCTACCAAAGAGACAACTCTACACTTGGAAAAATCCTTCAGACGTAACAAGAAATCAAACAGATTACATTCTCATTAGTCAAATATTTCGACATAGCATAAAAAGATTCAGAACCTATCCAAGTGCTGATATTGGCTCTGACCATAAAGCAATAGTAGCTCGGATGAAAGTCAAACTCAAAAGTTCAAATAAGAAAGTTGTTTCAACCAACAGTATAATATTGATGGTCTCAAAATTGATACAATAAGACACCAATACAACATAACAATACAAAACAAATATCAAACGCTCATAAACGAAAGTTCAAGCTAAATCCAAGCAAAAACATTATTACGACGAACGTCACAATACATATAATAATATAACTTTCCGGTGTTGTGTCCAGGAGACAAATTGCTCGTCAAGGACACTTCCAATCATTGGAAAGTTCAAGTCAAAGTCATTGGAAAGTGTGCTCCGAGATTATATATTTTTTTCACAGGCAAAGGAGACATAAGAATAAATCGTCGTCAATTTATGAAAGAAAGATACGAATACGAGCGATTCGCTAATCAACTCGTCTTCCTCCTCAACACCGATGTCCGACTACAGAAATCAAAATGGAGAGCCGCCCGAAGTGGACGAAGGAGAGTCTCTCCTACAGAAGGCCTATCCCCTTCATCCCCTATTTATATAGGCAAAGCCCGCACTCGAAGTGGTCGAGCTATTGTCAAACCAGCACGATACCGTGATGGTTACAGTGGTTATTCTTTAATCATTGTTTAAAAGCAATAATACAATCATGTTTAGCAGCGTATAAAAGTGCTCTCATTTCCAAATCAAATCATGGGATAGCAGCTGATCTGCAATTTCAAAAACTGCATGTGGGATTGCAGCAGAATTCATGCAGGTCAAAAACTTTGGGATAGCAGCTGATTCCTGATTCTTCAAAGCAGTAACGCCTATGACACGGACTCTTAAGTATATAATTAAAGGGAAACGTGCATTAAATAAATCTGGAGAGAGAGAGAGAGAGAGAGAGAGAGAGAGAGAGAGAGAGAGAGAGAGAGAGAGAGAGAGAGAGAGAGAG
>JBCJKE010459695.1:0-14115 GCA_039654525.1 Melibe bucephala | reverse complement strand
CATATTATATATAATATATATATATATATATATATATATATATATTCTCATCTAGATTTAGTTAAATATTTTATTATAATATATATTATATTTTATAATTAGTTCTTTTTGGTAAACCTAGACATTATTTAATTTGGTAATCATTTACTTTTATTGAAAGTGTCGTTCCATGATTGGAGGGAACTAAGTAGTAATTTTTCAATATTTTTTATGAAGAGCTCAGTGTGGAACCTTGATTACTGGTTTATATAGATGAAGATGGGAATATCAATTTACAGCTCTAACAGTAACCTACCCCTAATGCTATTGCTAACCCTAACGCGATCCCTAACAAGATATATAAAGTAGCTATATTTTGTACTCGACTTCAATCTTACTAATACTAATCTGCCTACCCATCTCCTGATGTCCCAAGCTCTTTTATAAACGCAAAACAAGATAATTGGTATGGTCTCAGGAATGACGCTTAAGTAAATGATTACCCTCCATTTTTACCAAAGGAACCAAAATAAATAACATTTATTGTCATGCATATATATGCTCTATAGACCCATCAGGTGGCCACAAATCTCCATGTCCTTCTGTCTTGAGCCGTTGATTCTGCTTCTTTCCATGACATTTGCTTTTCTTTCAGATCTTTTTCAATAGTCTGTCTTAGACTTAGACTAGATTACTTCAATCATATCACCTGTTGATCTTCTGTGAGATAATGATGGTAATTTTAGCCTTTGTAACCTTTCTTCGTATGACAGTTCTCTTAAACCAGGTACTAATTTTGTTGCTCGTCGTTGAACATTTTCGATCATATCAATGTGTTTCTTTAAATATGGGTTCCAGACAGCATTTGCATATTCCAGATGGGGTCTTACAAGACTGATATACAACTTTATTTACTTTCTCTGAGGTGTGATTATCGAAGGCCAGCTTATCATCAATAGTTACACCAATATCTTTTTCTAAAGATGAGTATTCCATTGGCTTATGTTCAGCATTTATAGTTTGCCTTTTTTTTTTACTTGAGATCGGCCTATTCTCATGGTTTTACATTTGTCCGGATGAAACTTTTGTGACAACTTTGCTGACCACTCATACATAAGATGGATGTCTTTCTGCAAGTCCTCACAGTCAGACTCTGTGTGAATAACATTTAATATTTTTGCATCATTTGCGTATAAATAAGCATAACTCTCGTTTTTTAGAGATTCTGGTAGGTCATTGATGTAGAGAACAAACAATAACGGCCCCAGGACAGATCCTTGCGGGATTCCAGACGTCACATTTCTCAAGTCTGAGCTCTTTTCAATTACTAACACTTGTTGTTTGCTGTTAAATAAGAGAGAACTGGTCCTATTTGTATGTTTTTGGCCAAATCTGTACATGTTAAGTTTATAGAGAAGTCTGTAATGAGGTACTTTATCAAAAGCTTTCATAAAGTCACTTTCATGTACTTTTATTCTCTTTTGTTAACACTTTCAAATCACAATTTTGTAATTTTTTTTTTTAAACTCATGTTTGAGATTTCAGGAATTTGTTTGTTTGCGATTGTCACTGCATATTTTAACATTCTATTTATCTTCTCTTTTTAGGTGATATTTGCCACCATCCACCTTTAGAAGATAAAAAATGGCTGATGCTGTCTTTACAGCATTTGATGCTTTTGGCTTTGAAGACAATGAAAATTTCCTGAGAGGTTGGGCATCTATTAAAACCCTTTTTGAGCCTGATGCCATAGAAAGAGAGTACCTGAAGGCGAAAGCATTTTTCTTCTCAAAGTAATCATTTTCATTAATACTAACTAATGCATGTAATTTGAATAAAATTATTAGCTATAAATGAAGTAGGTTGAAAAGAGAGATACATATAGCCCAGTCAATTTGAGTACAAAGCTTTTTCTTCTCTTAAAAATTATGAATTTATCTGAAATGGTTTTTTTGATGAACAAAAACATAAATATCATGTGTTCTCTTGTTCCTTGGATTAAAGCAGCCTGTAAATTGAAAGAGTTGTAAGAATGGTGCCATGTGTTCTCTGCTCAAATTAATGTAAAAAATGAAACTCTGGCATGGCCATTTACCAACAAGAATGAAATCTCTTTTCCAAGCACCCTCTTCACCCATGCCATCTCTTGTCCTGCATATTGGATTGGCTTCTACCTGTGGTCAATGACCTAGTTTTATTTATTTTTGTTTACTTTTTACATAGGCCTTATTTACATAGGCCTTATTATCAAGATCCTAAGATTTTCGTGAAAATGTTTTTTAGCTGCTTGTAGTTTCTTCTAACTTGGACTTATTGAGTGTACTATTGCAGTTTGAATGGCACATGTTTATGTGTAATTGATCATTCCATTGTCTTTATTTTTAGGTTCAATAAACTGTGTTATTAAATGTACTGAAACAAATTTCTTTTTTACTTTTTCATTTATTGCACATATTTGGTCAGTGATAAGGAGAAAGACAAAGAATAGTACAAATTCTTTTAAGACTTGATATAGATTTAAAATGAGTACGTATATCAATGAATCATTGAAGTTTATGTATTGTGTTGTCCAGATATATTCAATCATTTGACCTTGAAAAGTACATGGCCTGGAAATTAGAAAATGGACACACAGGGCCCACAACCACTGTTAGAAATATGAAATGTGAAGAGGATCAACCAGCAGGTATCTCATTTTCTGTTTGTCTTAATGATATTTAGGTCTTTTCATGACAATACTATTTACACTGTTGCATTGTAATATATCTTGTATGTTCTAGTTTAGGTATAAATTGTAAAAAGTGCACGGGAATCGTTATGTTATGATCGAACCATGTTTTTAAAGAGAATATTGTGGATAATTGTTAAAGAAAAATGGGAATGTTTACATGTGGCATGTTGCACATGTTGCATTATATCTATGGTTTTAGATTTTTTTTTTTAATGCTTGACTACTGTGTAAAGAATCTAGCAAACATTGAATGTCAAATTAGTCATTGTATTGTCTATTTTTTTTCTCCTGATTTTCCTTGATTTCTGACCCAAATCTATTTATTTTTTCATTCATTTCTTTTATTTTATACATAATATGTAATTCTTTTTATTTCTTTGCCTCAAGAGCACAGCGATGATTCTTTTCTAAAAGATCAACCATCCTTGGATGTGGTAAAAAAGGCAGCTACAGACAATGACAGTGACAGGAAGGATTCAGAATTGAAGAGTTTGGATAAGTATACTGTCAGCTCATCATCACCTTCTACTGATATGCCATTAAACAAACACAAAGACGATACACCACTTGAGGAGGGAAAAGATTGTTTGGAAAAAGTCTCATCACAGAGTGTCAATAGAACTTCATGTCAAAGTGAAGAAGATGGGGACAAATTAAAAGAAGAGGATTCATTGAGTCTAGCAGAGCTAGCTGCTTTTATTCAGAATGGACTTCCCATCCCTGGACTGATATCAGTGGATGTCCAACCAACTAATAAAGAGCCCACACCTTCAAACATGGCCAGAAGACCAAAGCCCTGGGAACTGAAAGAATCCGACAAGAATATTTCTGATACGGCAACTGCTTCTAGTGTTGGCTCTTGACAGTGGGCCATAGTCTATTCACTGACCTTTTTGAGAGATCAAGAATACGTTGTGGAACAAGAAAGAAAGTGAACGAAATAGAAAAGATTTAATATTCAACATAACACTCAAGATTCTTTCAATTGGATATTGCCTTATTGTATAAATGTATGCATCATTATGAACATTACTTTCATGTACCTGGAAGTGGAAGGTATTCTAATTTTTTTAAAGTCTTATTTTTACTTTCTATAGTCTAACAACTATGGATTATCAACACATTCCACTGACTCACAGCTCAAACCCATTGCTCAGATATCTTGTGCCATGTCAGTCAGTTTGGTTCTACGTATATAATAATATGCAGGTTTGTTCATTTATTCATTTCCTGTGATCAAAGTTTGGATTGTCTGTTTCACCACCCCCTTCTCTCTCATATAGAGAAAGGGCCATCCTCTCTCTCTCTCTCTCCCACACACACACAAACACACACACTTACTAAAAACCATGTGAGTAAACCTCTTTGCAGTGGTAAAATCTAAACCAACCAACTTTTATTGGGTTACCTTGAAATGTATTAGTACACCTTTTCATTTTGACTATGCATTACCTCAATTTGCAGTTTAGTCCAGGGAAGATCAATTAAGTGTAGAGATTAGGTTCTGAGGTTCTTAAATATTCTCAAATGATGTCATCATTTCATATGCTAGTATTGGTAGTATGCATTGATCAAATATTCTTCTCTATGGTGTTGTTGGTGATTCCATCCTGCCCTTATCCTTGCCATTTTTTCTTGTGTTTTTGTGTCTTTCAAATAAGTCGTCTGACTCAGATATTTGTACTGCTGAATATTCTCAGTCATATCACTTTCTATCATTATGTTTTCAGCATTTTTATAGTTAGTTATGTATTTTGTCTGTCCTCTGTGTATTTTTAAACCTACTTTTTTGCTTTCTTTCTTTAGGGTATTTAGTTCTTCTTCCATTTGTTTTGCTTTTTTTTTTTTAATAGAGCAACATCACCAGCAAATCTTAGGTCAGTTATTTCTTCTCTTTCTAATGACTATTTCATTCTTTAATCTTTATGTTTCTTCGACCACCTCATTGAATAATTTGGAAGATATTGGGTCTCCTAGTCTCTCCCCTCTTTTTATTTGGATTTCATCTGATGTTTGTCCATCTATATGTATTCTTGCTGTGGCATTTGTGTATGTTATGTAGGATTGTAATATAGGTCTCATGGATATCTTTATTTCTCCGGGCCTCAAAAATGGCAAAATGCTGTATTGAATCAAAAGCCTTTTCATAATCTATGAAACCAATGCATAGTTATTATCAACTGTATAAATTATAAACAGGCTTCTAGTAGCCTAGTTACTTTTTGGCATGTTAACAAGAATACTCAGTTAACTGAGTTTGTCAGTATTTATGAGGAACAAGTTACAATGAGGGCTTTCTTTACTAGCCATAGTATTCCCTTTTTGTTGTTTTTTTTTCATCTCATTGAAGCGATTCACAAATTGTGAAAAGCTATGAAATATTAATGAAAAATGTTATTTTTTATGTACTCATATAAAAGAATACAGTGACCTCACCTTGTTCAAAGACGCGTTTGTTAATCCAAATATCAAGATAATGTATTTTTCAACTAAAATAGAAAATCAAATCATGGTTCTAACATGTCAATGTACTAGCTAAATGTCAAATCGCTTACATGAATAATTTCTTTAAAACTCATTTAGTCAGTAAACACATATATTCTCTAACGAAGTTGGTATTTGATGCTAAGAATTTGTCATTTCAGACTTGAGTAATGACTTAACTTGACTTACTTCTGTTCACTAATAGAGTAGTCCTCCTTAGATATCTCTGAGTCGTTCGACCTTGCAGCCTCAGCAGTTTCTTTTATAATAATATATGAGCATATGTTTCTCTACTTCTTTCTGTCAGCTATTTTTATTGAGTTTATGTAGATCTTCAAGTATTGTCAATTTGATGTTGGTGTTGGGGGTTCATGAGTAGTAATAATAATAATAATAATAATAATAATAATAATAATGATGATGATGATGATGATGATGATGATGATGATGATGATGATGATGATGATGATAATAAAAATAATAATAATAATACAGTGGAGTCCACTTAAAATAAACTCGCTTAAGATAAAATCTTGCTTCGTCTGGTCCTGTTTTTGTCCTTATTTAAGTGAAATAAAAATAGTCTGGTTTATATATATACCGATTGCACTCAGTCCGATAATTAACTTTTTTTTTCTGTCACCATGATCTCCCCCTGCTCACTTTTGCAGAACACCGACGTTGGTTTGCTCAGGCCTACTTGCTAAGCACATAGTGTTAGGCCTATGCTAATTACTAATATTAATAATACTCTACAAGTTAGTAATCATGAACCCAACGGTGGAAGGTCGGGTGGGGGTGGTTTGGGGGGGGGGGAGTAAGGCCACACATCTGTGAGCTACTGTAGTACATGCATCGACAGGCCTACGCTACTAGAGACTATTAAATTTAAATTTAATTGTCTTGTACAGGGATTCTCCCTTTATGCAGAACCCAATAATCAATGTTCACTTCTCTTCCCTACCCCCAACTCTGGTCTTGCGTTGTTACATTGCAAAACACACGCATGGGAATAAGCTAGGCCTAGGCCTCTCACTCTCTCTCTTCTCCATCCAACCACTTGGTCATATCATTATAATTCGAAGAATCACCTCACATGATCCAGACCGGCTTCGACCTACACATGGCATACGCTCACGATTTAAGCCTAACCACATATACTTTCTTTTACTCTACCTGGACTTTTTGTTTACCCACCGCAGATTTTGTAACCACTTATTGATTCTCTTGGAAATGGTTAAGATAGACCTCGTTTAAGATAAACTCATTGGTCTGGTCCCAGTTGGTTTATCTTAAGCAGACTTCATCGTAACAGATGTTAATAGTAATAATGGAATGGGAATAAGATTCATTTGTATGCATCATAATTCACTTCCATTTCACCTGATGGGCTCTGAATATTGTCTTTTTTCCTTTGGTGGGCGGGTAGTTGAAAATTTGTAATTGTATGAGTTTGCAGTTTTCTTTTCCCTCCATGATTTTTTTTTTTTTTTCATTCAGATTATAAAAGATGCATTTACACAGATTTTATTTATTTATAGTGAAATTCAAATCTTTTTATTCCAAATGTATATTTATTTTTCTGTGATACCCAGAAATTAAATGCGTTTTTTATTATTTTGCTTCTTTCATCTTGTCCTTTGCACGTATGTATAAGAGCATATGTATAAGTGCATATTGTAGGTGTATGTATGCATGCATATATGTATGTATGCACATATGTACGTATGTATGTATGTATGTATGTATGTATGTATGTATGTGTGTTTGTGTGTATGTGTGTATGTGTGTGTATGTATGTATGTATGTATGTATTATGTATGTATGTGTATATATGTATGTTTGTACCTATGTACGTATGTATGTATGACTGTATGTATGTATGTACCTATGTACTTATGTATGTATGTGCCTGTGTACTTAAGTATGTCGATATGTGTGTATATATATATATATCCTTAAACTTACTTTAGGACAATACTGTTTTCTTTCATTGTCTGCAACATTACAATACCACTATTGCCAGAATCTTGAATATGCCTTTCTACTTACAATTTATAAGGAGATGACTAAAAAATGTTATTTTTGGCAATATACAATGTCTTAGACTAGTCTAATGGAAGTCAAGATAAGTACAGGTCTATAAAATAAAAAAAATCATAACTCTAAATCAGTTTTGGGCTGTTGGTCTGACATTTGAAATACTGTATCGCCATACAGTTGAACTGGGATATAACGGTATAGAGGGGACCACCAATATTTCTCTGTTACATGTATAAGTGAATCCAGTTTTATCTACAAAATTTGTATCAGTATCAACAGGCCAGCCAACTACACTGATGATGTGGCTGCTCTCTCAACCAAACCCAACATTAACATTAACTCTCTCTTTTGCTCCCAAAACATGGTTACAAAACAACCACTGCCGAGAAAACATTACCATTATTCATACTTACTGGCTTAAAGATGTGTGATATGTAGTTATAAATGTATGTTGTGTGTGCTGAAACATATAGTATTGCAAAAAAGCCATGAAATCAAGAAACCATCGATGTAACTTAATTATCGTTGTAAGTTGCTCTAATCGTCCCCTGTCACAGCCTATATTGAATTCTTTTAACTCCTTGTCATAAAACAAAGAATTCATTTCCCCATTTCAGAATTACATTATGATTATGACGAAGGCAATTTTGAATGGATATCTATGTGTTATATAGGCATTTTACACTTTCTATTCTCAGGGCTGTTTTGTTTTTACATTAGGTTTATCAAAAAAAACAAAACAAAAAAAACCCCCACCTGAAACAAGGATGAATTTTATTTTACAAATAGTCTTTATTTCATTCAAAACAATTTCAGAGTCATAATGAGATGGACTTTGATAAATGTGATCTTTTTTGTTTGTTTGTCTGTTTTTGTTTGTTTTGTTTTGTTTTTTTGATTCAAGCATGGTCTTTTTGTTTGTTTGCTTTTTTACAGTGAGACCTTTGGACAAAACATGAATAGATATAGATTTCTTATCTTAAAAGTTTAATGAAATGTAATATTTTGATATAGTTGCTTATTTAATGGTCAAAATATACATAGCATAATATAGTATCTTGATTTATTTCAAACAGGTCTTCAATTGAATTTCCTTCCATACTTCCATATGAAAAGTTTAAATGTTTAAAGAAAATTTTTAAAAACCCAACAAACTTACGAAACAAAACAAAAATACCAACAAAAAACAAAACAAAACAACAAAAGCAAAAAACAAAATAGAGATGAAAGCTGCCCTATCATGCACTCCTGGTCCTGAGAAATCTAACACAAAGAATAATAATATAATTATAATAAAAAAAAACAACAACTGATACTGATACTCCCTCCTACCCCTGCCCCATTTGTAACTCCATCCCCGTCCCTTCCAGAAAAATTAAAATTAAAATAAAAATGAACCTGAAAGTCAAGTGAAACAAAAAAAATATAATAGGTAGTCTCCCCTTCAAACAAAAATGAAAAAGGCAATGTAAGCTTTATACTGAAACTAAACAGAAATTCACAAATGCATGGCATTATTTACAGGACACTCCAATATGAAGTGCATGAATAATAATTAATTTATTTATACTTCTAGCATATCCATATCTGAAAATGGTTGCCACCAGCTATATGATTTCTGTCTAAATAATGCCAGAATCACTCATCCATCACAGAGCAAGCTGTGACGAAATGTAAAATACTGACATGTCTTTGAATAGTTTTAATTCAAGCCATTGTGTTCTGCATGGTGCATACATTTTCCTCTTTGGATAGCTTTTAATCTGTGTTTCTCAGGAACAGATTTATACATGTACCATACAGATATACAGATACAAGTACAAGATCACAGAATCTCTTTAACTAGGTTAAGTCAACACATCCTTGGAACTTGGAATGATCAACTCAAGAAACAAAACGATCATAGATTAAATATGAATGTAGAACATACCATACATTATGACCAGATGCATAGATGTCAGAAATACAAACACACAAGTTGACAAGACACCCAGAGCCATCAGCTTCACAACTTCCTGTAAAATTTGCACCACAAAATTAAATAGTACTAGCTCACCTAGCTGGACTGGAGTATCCAATGTTAGCTTATGTACAGTACATACTCGTATACAAAACATCCATGATAATGATAGCAAGGTGAATGTGTATGAATATGGTGAAACAAAATCCTAAAAAAACGCAGTTAATCATTCATGAATGATGGTACATGAAAAATGATAATATTACATGTATATATATACATGGCAAAATCTTATTGTTTTGAGGTAAATATAGCACAATAAATGCATATTTTACATCCCCCGTTTTTGTTTTTCAGTCTAATTGTTTCTTCTCTATTTATTGATTTTCTCATATAAGTTCTTTGGGAGTAAATTATTTTGTGTTGCCACAAGTTTTTACCATGAGTGTCATGCTCAATTATCCTAAGTCCATTTTTGCAAATCATGAAGGAGAGTCAAAAACTGAATTCAATTGGCTGACAAGTATGGATGACATATGTTTTTCATATCAGTGATTGTAAAGGTAGTATACATTTTTAAAAAATGAGTAATTCATTTCATATTTAGAAAAAAGTTGAGATACTTTGTCATCTATTTTCAGCATGGCAAGAATCTTAACTCAGAGTTGAGATACCTTGCATCAGTGGAATTAACACCAGAAATAAAAATATAAATGATATTTATTGGTTTATAGACTCATTTGTTATACAAGTATCCCAACTCTTCTGAACCAAAATACAGTGCCACATGTTGGAATTCATATTGAAGGCTTCAATGCACAAGTATCTCAATTAAGATTATTGTATTCATTATCACCGCCAGTAAAAATGCTACAGGACTTTTTTATCTGGCAAAAATGTGCCCCTTTAAATATTCTATAACATGTTGCAAAAGGATGGTTTTCGCCAAAATCATGATGTAAGATAATTGAGAAGGGTACCTGCTATTTATAATGGGAATAATGACATTGGTCCTTCAGACTCTTATTATGTTGCTATTAAGTAAAATGAAAAAAAAACCCAACAATTTGGAATAAATACTCTTACTGGAAAAGGCACTTAAATACAATGTTCTCTTTATCTTTACATTTATATTAGTACATTCATCATTAATAACATCATTGATACTTGAAAAAATTAACCTCACACTAAAAATAAAATAAAAACATTTACAATTTTTTCTTTGACTTTATACATTAAAACAACACTTATCTTGCTTATTAAAAAAAAGATGAACCCAAGCAAACAAAATTACAGATTTACTGGCATTTGATGGCTTTTCTCACACCTTTCAAATCTAGATGGCCCTGTTCTGTCAAGGAAAGTTGATTTATTGACATTGGAATTCACACCATCCATCTATCATGATATCACTACCTTCCATCATCTGTGTGAGACATCAGAGAAGCCCCCTTTCTACTGTGATACAAAAACAAAAGAAAACAATCAAGAGTGTAAGAAAACTAAAAAAAAAAAAAAAAAAAAAGAAGTATGAATTAATTATGCCATATTGTATCTGAGTATCTGGTACTTTTTATTGCATTACCAGATTTTTTCCAGGCCCTTTGGTGACTAGAGTACTTCACAAAGATTAAAGATTTCTGTATTTTCTACAAGTGTTTAATTATACATGTAGGTACAAAAAAGAAATATACAAGTATACAATGCTTGTCTTAAATAGATTCCAATTACTTATGATAGATAAATAGTTATATTGAACCAACATATTAAAGAAAGAAGATTTCTGAAAATACACTAGAGTCCTTGTTCAAATCCTTAATGTTCAATCAATATGAATGACTATTTTAGAACAATTTATTGACTCAAAAGTAACAAAAATACACCAGAAACAATGGTAGATGCTACTGTGTCCCTGAAACACACACAAACCAGTACCACTACTCCTTTCCCATAACAATAACTGAATGGAACAAATTAGATGACTGCATCGTCCACTGAAAATCTATTGACAGTCAGAAGTTGATAACATTATTAACATCAGTGCCCACTGTCGCACCTATGCCAGCGACATATGAATTCAGATTCAGATTCAGACACTACAACTGACAATTTTATTATCACATTGCTGTACCAGTTTCATACAAAGAATACTTCAGCATCAACATTATGGTTAATGAATGATACAAATTTATGCAAATCGGATTTGCAAATTCTTGTTTCTCTGAATCAATTTGAGCTTTAAAGTATAATAATATTACATAATACATAATATGTACCTTTATGAGATGTGAGTGAAAAGAAGAAAAGGGGCATTTTACAGACAACACAAATCCAATAGGTATACAAATATTTTTATTGGAAATCACACACAAAAATATTACACGAGTACCAAGGAGACCGTTTTCATATCAACAAGATCTATTACCTAATGTATTTGAAATGGCATCACTGGTAATTATACATTAATCAAATAGAATCATGTAGACAAAACAAATAAAATATCCACAAACATGTATATTGTATCATACAAGGTAACCGCTGCCTAAGTAAGATAAAGATACACTGGTTTATACATTCAAATAATCTTTTTGATGCTTTGGATTAAAAATCTGATCAGCAGTTCGAGGGTTAGACGGACCAGTCGAAGTCAAACTGTGGTGATGCTCTGTACACAGTATTTGCCTGAAAACTTTCCTGTACAAAGTATGAATCCAGCTACAGACAGTGAACACACCAGCAGGAAAGACATCTTAAGCTTGTGAAAGACCTCAGTGAGCTTAATTTCAGTTACTTTTGGAAAGCTTGCATTTAATTTTGTTTTGGTTGTTTTTATTGCTGATATGACTTATTCTTGTATGCAGAGCTTTTCAAAATTGATAGCAACAAAGATTTTTTTTTTCGTTTCCTTTACTGCAACTAAAATCACTTGGTGTTTATTGTTAACAACTGGAGTTTTTTTTAGAACTAGAACAAAATGGGCTTCAAAATCATAGGGACACTTTTTGAAATACAATGCATGATAGATATTTACCAACCAATGGAACTTGGTGAAATTGAGCCAAGCAAAAGATGAATGCATCAGCTAATGTATTAATTTTATTCAAACATTGAATTTAAGTAGCAATTCAATTTAAGGAGTTGGAGTGGTCCAGGGGAACAGTGGGTGCCATTGTCAATCCATCCCTCGGTTAAATCCCCAGTGGATCCAAATTTTTCTTTCTTCATTAAATTCTTTACTCTGTTAAAAAAGACTATTTTTCATATAAATAAATTTGTTTCTTATTTTATTTCAACACTAATAAGTATGGTGTCTCATTGAGGATTGACATGGCCTATCAGTCTGGCTTTAAGATGCATTATGCTCATATTATCTCAAAAGAAATAGTTTCTGTATTTGAGCTCCTCTTATTTCATAATTATGTCACAAACATATATATAAGAAGAAGATAATTGGTTTATAAATGCCATTGGTTGATTCTCATGAAAGTCTATTTTGGAGGCAATCATTGTCTCTAGACTCTTAGCATCTTCCGGACTCTTCTTGGATATTCACTGCTGGGTTTTCATTATACTGTTCAATCAAAGCCCAAAAAGAGTATTTTTGAATCTCTCAGTATATTGTGTAGATCAACTGCTGGCATTGCTTCGGAAAATTCTTTTCATTTTGGAAATATTTAAAAGATTTGAAATGTAAATATATAGGGGAAGTATCCATTATTGGCATAATTTGGTATTTTAGTGATATCACATACCTCTGTATATTTATTTAAGAATATGTTAATTTAAATTAGGTGAAAAGCATTTCCACTTATATTCACGGTATAGGGGGGTGAAAATAACCTATCTTTGAACTTCAGTATATTTAATTTAGCTGTTGACACACTCGTTGTTTTTAATGTATGCTCAAGATCATTCTTAATCCAGAAACCAATGAAAAATGTTTCTAGTCAAATCAATCTCATTATCGCGACATGGAGCAAATGAAAGACAAAATTGTCTTCAATTTCATATTTATGATCTCAAAGTTGATCATAAATTTTTGAAGTTACCCTATCTCATTTCAAAAAGTATTCTTGAAATTTTGACGCCAAGTTCAATTTTTGAAATGTTTTCATTCAGGACAATTTTTTCCTTTTCTTTTTTAATTAATCTTGGTCCACTGTCCCATATTCCTTTCTCAAAACGTCCCTAAAGTGTAGTGGTACATAAAGAGGAAAATTCTTTAAAAATTTGGCCATTTTCTTTTCTCACACTAGTTTTGATTCACATTAAATATGATGCTTTATTTTTCTTTATTTTATGACAATTCATACTATATATCATAACACACTTTTTGAGAAGTACAGCAGATTCCATGAGAAATGTTTGTTGTGCAATCTTTCAACTGAAGGCATCCTCAGAAGGTGGAACATAAGAGAAGCCCTCAAATACTCCATCTGCTTCCATGACACTTGCACTGACTAACTTGCTGCTGATACCAGCTGATCGGCCAACGGAAGCTGTGAGGGACAATAGCAGGAATAAGAAACAGTTAGTTTAAGAAACTCTTGGTTTATCTAAGTTAAGGGCCTCAGTGATAGCATCAATCTTTACAGTAAGAGGAAAACCAAAAAGCTAAAAATAAAATCAGATAATTTTCTCTTATTGGGTTTAATCAGTATTAGTCTGATATCACACTAACTACAAAAGAGCATAAACAACCTTCTCCCTTGCCTTGCCCTATCACATAAATATGCACACACATATATGTATATATGTACATCAGTAATCATATACACGCACAAAAACACACATGCACACATACATGCGTGAACACCCAAAATAAAAAAAATGATCTCTCTTCTCTCTCTCTCTCTCTCTCTCTCTCTCTCTCTCTCTCTGTCTCTTTCTCTCGGTCTCTGTCTCTGTCTCGTTGTCT
>JBCJKE010459584.1:12500-14116 GCA_039654525.1 Melibe bucephala | reverse complement strand
AGAGAGAGAGAGAGAGAGAGAGAGAGAGAGAGAGAGAGAGAGAGAGAGAGAGAGAGAGAGAGAGAGGGAGGAGGAAGTTAAGGAGGGAGAGAGGGAGATCAGTGAGAAAGAGAAGTGAGGAGGGATAAGGAGAGAGGTGGCGGGAGGGGGGTAGAAAAAGGGGAAGAGGGACGGAGGGAAAGAGGGTTGAAGAATCAATGGAAAAAATGAGCATTGGGTTGCGTAATGGTGAGAACTAATTGTTAACTTATAATCTTTGAGTTTGAGATGAAGAAGGATCATCGGGGATTCCCTGTAAATGCAAAGCGTTTCAGAGCATAATCAGATTAATAGGGGAGTCTATTTTGTAATAAAGTAATAAGGGCTCTGAGGTGCTTTCAGCAAGGAAAGCAACGCGATCGTTAGGAGAGCGATTCAGCAACCGGTTGCGTTCAGTTCAGCAGCGGATTCCGTTCAATAGAGTAACTCTTAAACGTTTAGCAAGGCGTGCAAAGTAATCGCATACTTCCTTACGAGCAAAGTCAGTGTTCACTTAAGTCTTGCTGAACATACCACTAATACGCAAGTCTGATTGTAAACGAGAATGATGGCTTCATTAACTAGTCACCCTGCGCATGCGCAGCGATTTCCCGGTGATAGCCTTGCTCGCCATGCTGAACGTATCCCTGTTGTCAGAAACTTTGACTACCTTGCCTTCATAACGTTCATCATAACGTTCATTGATCCTTCGATAGCATCATTCCATTTGTCAAGTGAGTCAATAGCAAGTCGCGATTAATCTGTAAACAGAGTTATTGACCAGAGTTATTGGGCTGTCGTGCCCAAATGTGACAATCGACGCGGTGCATATCTGCCAGAAAGGACCTCACGACTGAGTGACTTCGATGCAAAGCGGCAATTTGTAGGTTTGCGACTGGAGGTACATTGACTTAAACCTATGTCTTTATCATTTACTCATTGAAAAGGTTTTTAATTTTTGATAACGTGTTGATTGTCATTGTGATAGTCTTTCTAGGCCTCTGATCTAGGCTTTTCATTTTAATCCCACCTATTTTACGAAAATTTGTCATTATATTGCAAACGGGTCTAATAGAAATGTTGAACGCTATGGATATTACTTCAGTTTTTGTGCTAGCTTCAACATCGCCTATAAATCGAACCCGTTCTTCACGACAAATCTTAGGCATGTTGTGCAATTACTGATTCTAGGCTTGTAAAATCCTTGTCATTTTCTCTCGTGAAAATAGCGCTGCTTTTGTTTATATATTGTGATATGGTATTATGAAATTAGAGGCAGAAGAACATGAAACGCAATGAAAATTCGAAAAGCTCGTTCAAGATTGTCACAAGGTGACTTGATTCGAGACAGTGATAATATGTTTCTCTTTGAGCCATTTGCGAAAGGGATAAAATACCTCACCTTGTTTGACTCGCGGTATCTCCTTTAAAACGCGTTATTCGAAAAGCATGCTTTTATTATCACAATGTACAAAAAGGAGACACCTTCAGATACAACAGATATTTTAATCTATGCCAAGAGCGCATATATTTCAGTGGTTAGGCACTCGACTACCAAGACAAAAGGTCATAGATTCATTCTCGCCTGTGCAGGCTTG